>VZUI01090699.1:0-66104 GCA_013401135.1 Cettia cetti
TGGGTACCAGGGATGCTCTGGGTGTCCCCCAGCCCCACCTGTGACAGTGACCCTCTGGGACAATCCCACAGGTCCCCCTGGGTACCAGGGATGCTCTGGGTGTCCCCCAGCCCCACCTGTGACAGTGACCCTCTGGGACAATCCCACAGGTCCCCCTGGGTACCAGGGATGCTCTGGGTGTCCCCCAGCCCCACCTGTGACAGTGACCCTCTGGGACAATCCCACAGGTCCCCCTGGGTACCAGGGATGCTCTGGGTGTCCCCCAGCCCCACCTGTGACAGTGACCCTCTGGGACAATCCCACAGGTCCCCTGGGTACCAGGGATGCTCTGGGTGTCCCCCAGCCCCACCTGTGACAGTGACCCTCTGGGGACCCTACAGCAGTGAGGGGCTCCTCAGAGGAGACAAAGCTCATCCCCAGTGGCTCCTCCCTGCAATATTCCATGTCATGCCATGCCCAGGAGGAATCCTGCCATGCAAAGCAAATCCCTGGGCAGGAACTGAGGAGGAAAGCTGAGCCTGGGCTGGCAGAGTGCCCTCAAACCTGGCCAGGCACAGCTCTGCCCTGCCTGGGAAGAACAAGATCCTTCAGATGCCTCAGCCCAGCATGCAGAGCCCCACCTCTCCTTCCCTGCCCACCAGGCCCCAGCTACCTCACAAGTGGGGAAGAAAAAGAATGAGAAAAAATTAATTAAATTAAATGAAATTAAATATTTAAAACCCTCTACGCCAAATAAAAAGGGGGCATGACTTTTTAATTGAAAAAATAAATAAATAAAGGTTAAGAGAAACACACAGCTGGAGAAAAGGCAGAAAAATACCAATTACCTTTCTTTTTGATTGCTTGGATCAAAGATCACAGTCATTCTTTTTCATATAATGTTTTGTATCCAGCTAAGGTGTGTATCTATCAGCTCTGAAAAAGATTTGCAAAACCATTTTTGAGAAAAAAGGTAACCTTTGACCTATGTTGCATGGCCAAGTGTTACAGCCTTCAGCTACTCTTTCATTTTGTGGGTTAATTTAACAAAAGGACATTTCAGCATATACAACACATAAGGCAGAACTTAACCACTGACCTTGCTGTTTGCTCAGATCCAGCACTAGATTTTACTCTTTTTTCCCCCTCTTTTCTCAACTGATATTATCTAATAATGAATATTCAAAAACTAACACTCCTAAATCGGTGACAAAAGGTGAAAAGCTGATAATTTGATCTGAGGGGGTCCCTGTGAGTCAGGACAGAGACTCGCCACTGCCTTTTGCAGAATTCCCTTCCATCCTCACCCCAGTGCCCAGGTAAGATCCAACACATTCCTGGCAGATCCAAAGCCAGTCCCTTCAAACTGATAGATCCAACCACAGTGGCTGTGAAAATCAGACTTTGCCTTAATTGTACAGAACAGGAAAGATCTGAGCAAAGAAATGACAGAAGTTACAGTCTTTGCTTCAAAGGCAAATAAGATGAATTATTTTCCTCAGGAAAAGGCAGTATTCAAAATTTTCTGCCTTTTTTTTTTTTTAGATTTCCTAATCCTTTTAGATTTCTTTTGTATTCAGAGTGAAAGCATTTGGCACTCCCACAAAACCATATGGAAATTAAAAAACAAAAAAAGAATTGCAATATTAAGGAGCAAAAAGTGCTTCTTAAAAACCAAGTTTTGAGTGCAAGACTCAGCAGTGTCTTTGCTGCTGGATTTCAGGTGACTATATATAGAAAAGAAGTATTTTACTTGGCTCCCAAGGATTGTGCAGCCACGTATCATACCCTGGAACCTCCCACTCAGTACACAGCCTATTTTATACTCTGCATCCTGGAAAATCAGCTTTTGCACACCAGAGCACAGCAACTCCTTGACTGGGAAATACCAATTTGGGTGCATCAGGCACAAGGAGCCCAAGCCCAACAAACTGCTGGGGAAAAGTATTGGGAGCATGTGGGGTTGTTTCAGAAACCAACAGCAATTAAGAGGGTTTTTTCCTGGAAAACGGGGACTTTTAATCACTGAGATGTTCTCTGCTGTGAAGGTTTAATTACACATCAAAACCAGGGTTTGCTCCTCACTGAAATAATGCCAAGAGATGCACCCTGCAACTTTTCTGTCTTGTCCTGCTTGTAACCCGTGGAGTCTGTGTGAACTGTGACCCTCTCCAACACCCTCAGCCCAACAGCACTCAGCTCATCTCCATTAATTAAGCAAACTCTGGGAAGAGGTTGCTGACCTCAAACTCAGTGGCAACTCAAGTCCCAGGATGCATTTTTGCTGTAGGAGTATCAAAAGACTCCAACCCCATTGGCATCTTTCCATGGATTTAGCAGCATAATACAGATATCTGATGGAAAACAGAATCGAAATAAAATGCATATTTTTGGCTAAAGCCCATCCCAACTGAAATCAATATCTGAACTGCTCTGGATTTACAGGATCTGGATTGCATTCATGACATCTAAATATCCTTCCCTTATATTTCAGTACAGTGCCAGAGTGAGGTGCAAAAATCTAACAATTGGTATCTCTGGTACTGTCCTGCCCAAAATGTTTAACAGGAAGCTGGGTGTGCCTGCAAGAAAAGAGCAAAAAATAAAGATAGCATTTCTGCTAAAAAAAAAATTCAATGCCCTAAACGCACTGTAGATCAAAACTAGCAGGAAGGAAGTACTCAAAACACAAATCTGTCTGTGACACCACCTCAGAAACGCTAAGGATTCTCTAAGCACTTTCATTACTGTCACTGTACTGCCAGAAAAGATCAACAGCCACTACAAAACTCAAAGCTGGCAGGAAAAAGCGTGACCTGGAGGGGAATGGGGGTCTCCAGGGCTTGGGCCTCTGTCCTCATCCTGCCACATGGCCCTGGCCAAAGCATCCCTGAGGGACCAGACCTGTTACAGATCTGCTCTGGGCTGAAACACCCACAGAGGCTGTGAGGTCACGCTCATGGAACTCAAATAATCCGTGCTCAGCTAAGAGGAAAGGGCCTGAGAGGAGGATGGCCTCCACAGAGTGAGCTACACCCTGCAGCACATCTCTCTGCTCCGTGTGTGGATGGAGCAGAGCAGGCAGCCCCAGGAGTCCCCACAGGGGTGTTCTGAAGTCCTGAGGCAGGACTGGAGATCCTTTAGACCTCACAGCACCCTGAAGTGCTGAGCTGGCCCAGGCAGTAGGAGAATTCCAGCACAAATGTTTCCTGCAGACACAGCTGCCAAAGGCTGCCCTAAAGTGAGCTGAAGGGAAGAGTCCTAAGGCTGATAGATGCCATTTGTGGTGCTGCCAGTTATTCCATCCATTTGATCTCTGTTTGAATCCCCTGGCAATCAATGAGTTAACTTTTGGAGTTAACCATGACCCAGGACATGGGCTCTGTGTGATGTTTGCAGGACACACAAGCACACACACATGAGCTGGGCTTCTCTCCTGGGCTGTGGGCTGCATCAGCAGGACAACAAGCAATTTTTGCTCCAGAGTGTGATTTCCTGTTTGCTCGATGGATTTCAGTATTTAGTCATCACTTTTTTCATCAGATGGTTCTAAGAGAGGTGCAAGCCCTGCCTACACATGGACTGGAGGAAGAAAGGGCACCTTCAGGAACAATTTCATGCCCTTTTCCTCCTGCCCCACCAGGGCTCAGCAAATGCCAGTGGGCAGCCCCAGGAGCTCCCTGAGCTGAGCTTAGAGGGGCTGTCACACACTTGGAGCAGAGCTGGGAGAGGCACCCCAGCAGACTGGGCTGTTTCTGTTCCTTTATCTCATTCTCTGCACCCTTTTTCTGCCCAGTCCAGAGCACTGCAGACACTGAAACCAAAGCCAAGGGTGGTGCTCAGGGTGGCACCTGGGGCCAGGCGCTGCCCACGCCCTTCCCAGGTACCAAGGACTGCTCTGAGCATCAAAATGCCAGAACTACATGAGCATGAAACAAAAGCTCTTGTAGGATGGTGATAAATATCCTGTGCTTTGTCAGATAAACCCCTCAAGTCTGCTCAGTCACCACGCAGGAGGCAGAAAGGGGCTGCAAGGAGCAGAGCTGGCTGTGTGCAGCTCCTCCACGAGTGTCAGCAGCTGCTTTGGGAAGAGTACCTTGAAAGTGGAAAACTAGATCAGCCTGGGTGTGATGAGGAACTCCAGGCCACCGTGGATTTGGTTTGTAGTAGCTTTCCATAACAAAGTCTTTTTTTAACTGACTTTCTTTCTGCTCACATATATTTAGATATGACTTCCATTCTGCAGAGCTCTGATGCCAGAGAGTTTTGGCTGCAATTGCAAGGGAAGGGACACGTGTTTGAGTCATGGAGTTGGCTCTCTCTAGTTGATAGTTAGTGTGTTACTGAGAAAAGATGAAGTTTGTATTTAGCTTTAGTTTACATGCAACGAGACCAAGTAAAATATTCCAAGTAGAATGAGCACATCATAAATAAATACACAAAAACCTATACCAGAAAGGGATGGAGTTCATTTTATAAACCACGTTACTTGGCTAAACCCATACAGAAATATCAGGCTGATGCACTGAAGCTTTAGGAACACGAGGCAAGAGTCCTGATTTTGTCACTGCTAACTTCTGCTTTGCCTCTGCCTCTGCTGCAAAGCACAGCAAAGAGCTCCTGTGGTTTATTGCACATGGTTTGGACCTTGTGGATTTGATCCAGAGCTGCTGAGATAAGCAGTGCCATTGGGTATTAAGACATATTTCTTTTAGATCAAAACCAGCACAGCCAAAGGAGGCTGGTGATGACTTTTCCCTCCAGCAGCACCTCATGGTTTAAAAACTGATGAAATTGGTATTGGATAGCACAACACCTCTGAAACAGCAACTGCAGGGAAAGCACAGGAGCAACAACTCTCTTTATCCACACGTCACTGAGCAGTTTCATCCTTCTCCTGGAGTTCTGGTATTTACTGGGGCAGGGTGAGTCATTCAGCAAAGTGATTCAAAAACAGAGAGAGAAAAGAGAATGGATGAAAGAAAGCTACTTTTTACAGGAAATAATTGGGGGGGAGGACAGAACAACAGTTACAGCATGTTCAGGATTAGCTGAAAGTACCAGATAGGCAATGCTGCTGCTTTTTCATTTCTGTCACAAAGGAACAACCAGAACAAATATTTAATTGAGGAGAAACAAACCATTTAACAAATATTTAATTAAGGGAAAACAAACCATATTAGCCTCCCCTTCAGGCAGTTTTGCAGGGGATGAACAGTCAATAATGGAATCTATTTCCCTCCCTTGAGCTCTAGTGCTTATGTCTATTAATCCACAAAACTATTCACTGGCTCTAATTCTCTGGCATCTTGTGCTGTGTCCTCACTCTGCAACGTCCCCTCTGAGGGGGCTGTGGACTCCTGCAGAGCCCCAGCCTCTCCACAAACCAGCCTTCCCTCCTGACACGTCTCAGCTGAATTCTGAGCCTGCTTCTCAGGGGAAAACTGCAGAAAACCCCTGCAGCAGCAGGGAAGATGCACAAGCGGCCTGTGAGCAATTCTGCCAAGCAAACCCAGCTCCCCTCTGGCCCAGACACACAGATCTCCCTGTGCCTGCAGTTCCTCTGCTTTACAGACAGCCCCAGCACAGCCAGCCTGCACAAGGCATTTCTCCCCATCTGCTTCGTTTTCAGGAGGACTATGGGCAGGGGAACACACAAAATCACTCTAACACACAGATTATTTTTCCATTATACCTCCACATCCTTCCACAAACGAATATTTGGAGAAAGATCCTTCCCCGCTTTGGGAACTGCCTCCAAGGCCACGGGCAGAGATGGGCAGCAACTCTGCAGGTCCTGGCAGCAGGAGTGCAACACTTGGGGATGCAGTTACTGCTCCCACTTCAGCTGGAAAGCATCCAGGCCATGAAATATTTAACTGGTTACTGACAGAGTGCTACAATTCACATCTAATAACGTCAAGGAGGTGCCACATACAAGATACTGCGTGTCTGCCCACATCCAGCTGTTTGCTCTTATTCTGCACTTTGACTGGAACTCCTTTGAGGGGGGAACTGCTTTTTTTAACTTTGGAGTCAAAGCAGCATCTGCCACAACAGAGTGCTGGGGTTTCTACCATAAAATAATGTACTAATAAAAATACTATATGATACTATGGGGTATTTGTATAAATCAGAGACCACGAGACAGAGCTAATTATAAGAGACACGGATAACTGGAAAAAGGAGTGCAAAAGACCACGGGGAGCAGATACTCTAACTGGTTTTACATCTTGCCTCAAGAAGGCCAGGAACATCTGACAGTAAACAGCTTGAGAGAACAAGAAAAATGTTATCTGCATCATCCAAAGGCTTCAAACTTTCAATCTGAATCGATGGCAGGAATGAGAAAATTGTTCTCGCTTGAGAAAATTTGTTCTCAATATGAAGAGAAGATGAAAGAAAAGAATAAAGGATGAGAGGAAAGAGAAAAGAAGGGCTGTCAGTTACCAGAAACAGAATGAGCTCCTCCATGTCCAGTGGAGGTTCACCTTCAGCTGAAGTGCAGCCTGTACTACTGAGCTTGGGCAATTCCCAGCCTCACCACAACAGCAGTAACCTACATTTGTTCAGAAATTAGCCCTCAATTATTTCCAGATCTCTCTCAATTATTTCAGATATCCCAATTCCAGATCAAGATGTAGGAACCACCACCCAAAGAGACTGCTCCAGGGAATCCTTCCCGGGATTTAATGATGAGCCAGCCCCAATTTTCCAGCTGTGAGGTCTGGGAGCTGTGTGCATCCCCACGCAGCCCAGGCAGGAGGTAAATCCTGTGCTCAGGGCAGTGTCCCAGGGGCACACTGCAGGATCTGGGATACCTGGCAAGCCCATCCTGATCTCTCCCAAGCTCTCACCAGCTGTGTAACCACGTTCTCCTTTAAACACAACTCTGCACGGCCAGCTCAGGGCTCAGTGTCTGGGGCTCATATTGAACCCATTACTTTGCATTTAACCACGCACTGCTACACTTCCTGGGAGAATTCCAACCCCACAACGGCGGCTTTGGAACCACAGCATGATAAAACACCCTCTTGCCTAAAATAAAGATAAAACTTGCTTACGTTGGACATGATCTCATCGCAGCGCAGCACACATTCAGCAGCAGTTGGCAGGGAACGTGGATTCAGTGGGAACACTGTTTGTCCTGTGGTGGGGAACCAGCCACGGACAGCTGGAACACCCAGCAGCAGCAAGGCAAGGGCAGAGCCCCAGAATGTCTGTGAGCAGGGCTGGAAGGAGGGGGCTCCCCAGCAGAGACCTAAAAGACCTAAAAGGTCTCAGACTATCCCAGAGGCTGCATGTCTCAGGTTTTTGGCCAAGAAGGTAAATTTGCTCAAGTTGAAGTGGGTGGTTGAGCCTTGGTAACTTCAGAACAAGTTCATGCTACAGTGGGTGCTGGGAGAGGGCAGAAGGAGCATCACAGAAGTGAGAACTTCCCCTGTTTTGAACTGACAGCAACCAGAGGCCCTGGGAGAGCCCCCTCAAGCAGAGCTGGGTTATGTCTCACAGCCAAGTCAGCAGCCAACATCCTGTTGGTGAGCTGGGAGCGTGCTCTGCCCTGCCTGGGTCACACACGGGTCACACACGGGGCTTTCCTTGGGGTCCCCTCCACAGCACTGTAAGCAACCCCTCAGCGTGACTAATCCACACTGCAAATAATCACACAGTTTATCTTCGGGCTGGAAATCACCACGGGGAGTGGAGACAGCCAGCAGAGTCTCCAGAGGGACTGATTGGTCACTGCTGCCCCTGGATGACCCTCAGGGCAGGATGACCCTCTGGACAGACGGCCTGCAGCCTTCTGGCCACAAGGAGAGGCAATTCCTGTGGCTCAGGAGGGTGACTGTCCCCAGTGGGGACTCCCCCCTTCTCATTTCTAGCTGCCCAGAACCCCCCCAGTTGTTTCCTTTTTCTCCCAGCCTGGCCCTGCCACTGCCCAGCATGGGGAGGGACCAGACAGCAACCGCTTTGGGCTTTTCTTTTCCTTAATTCAAGAATGCCATCTGCATCCAGCTGTTAGCCTTTTGGAAATCTGCTGGGTTTTGTTTGCTCCAGCTGCAAACCCCTGGCAGCCAGCGAGTTTGCTTGGAGCACCCAGACATGAAAGCCTGTCCTGGGAGCAGCCTGGGGCTCCCTTTGGGCAGCCCCCTCCTCACTCTGATGGGAAAGGGGCTAAACTCCCCTGCAATCACACCAGGGGAGTGTGGAGACTGCACAAATATGTACTCATCATTAAAACTGCAAACCATTATGGCACTGCTACCCACTTTCTGGTTTTCTGCTTTTTCACAGTTGGTCTTTTAAAATTCCATCTTGTGATGGGGAAAAATCAATGCTATCTATGATGCAGAAAGAGGACAGGCTGCATCAGAGTGCCTTGAAAGGGCAGGGAAGACTGCAGTGCTATGAGGAGGTGGGGGCTTGCTGAGACTTATTTCCAAGGAGCAAATCTTTAACAGGGTGTGGGTTATATATGTAAAAATATGAGTAGGTAAAGTTAAGGGACAGAACTTTACCACCTGAACAGTCCTTTCATCTGACAGCTGAATACCAACTCCCCCATTTTTATCCACAACAATTCCATGCTCAGTTCCTCAGGGACATGATAAAATCACCCAGCACTGAACAGTCAGGTAAATACAAACCACCACTAGATGCAGCCTGGTCACAAAATTTGCCTTCACATCTTTCCCCTCCTGAGCAACCATGGGAACAATGTGGGTGCTTAATAACCCCTCATCATTATATTTACTAAGTAAGCTATAAAAGAAAGTTTAAGTGACAGGAAAGTGTATTTGGAGCAGTGCAGTGCTGGGGGTGCTTCCCTGGCAGGGGCAGGATGGCCCTGGAGGCAGTGATGCTGTGCAGGGCCCTGGGGGGAAAAAGGGAGGCAAAATCCCCTCCAGAGAATCCCCAACTCCTGTAGATTAGTGCTAAGCACATTGTACTTAAAATTAAACAAAGTAGAAAATACATGGTGTGGGCTGCTTGCAAGGTCACTAAGCCAGGGAGAAGGGACTACTTTAATTTCCCTTTTACCTGGAAAGAAAAATAAACCAGAGGGAAAAAAAAAAAAAAAACAAACCAAAAAAACCCCAACAAAATAACCCCACCATGTCTTCTAAGGCTTGGAAAAACCTGTCTGAGAGGGGAGATAGCTGCAAACACCGCTGAACACGTGCTGTCTTCCATCCCCCACAAGAGGCCTTGCTGTGCTCTCAGCTGGGCTGGACCAGGCAGAGGGCTGGCCGAGGAGCACGAGGACCTGAAGCTGGCTGTGCTGTCCAGAAGATGAAAACACTACTGCTGTTTATAGAGGGAAACCCAATTCGTCAGCCCAAATGAATTCCTGTGCTAATCCATGCAGGCTTCATGTTTTCCACCAGCCCCAGCCACTGTAAAGACTATCTTTAGGAGGCACAGTGTGTTTGGAAAGGAGCAGCTGGAAAGAGGGGACGCTTATGCCAGCTTGGAAGGCTTTCTGGTATGGAAAAAGAGGAATGCTCTCTTGGGTCTCCCCACAAAATTAAAGCATCTTCATCCAGAGCAGAGCCATGCCAAGCACAACAAACAACAGCGGCTTTCCCCGGCTCTCCTGGGCAGGCTCGGCCCGGCTCACAATGGTTTCCATAGAACTTGTTTTGCTTTCATAACAAATTCGATCCGGCCAGCCGTGATGGCCGCGCCGTTCTCCAAAGACAAGAGAATTCATTTCCTCACTTACTGCTCTGCCAAAGAGCTTTTGCCTGAGTGCTGCAGACAGGGACTCCCCAGCTAAGGGAGCATCTGAGCGTGGCGTGGTGAGGACAGAGATCCCCGAGGGCTCTGCCCCGTGGCACTGGGGCTGCCCTTGGCCAACCCTGCGTCCTGCCAGCCTGAGCTCGGGCGCTGCACCCACAGCAAACCCCAGCCAGCACCGTCTGCTCTGCTCAGGAGGAAAGGAATGGCTTGTTCTGCTCACACAGGCTGCTGGAACCAGGGAATTCCTGCAGTCTCACCCAGATTAAGGGAAGATTATTTGCCAGGAGGGCTGCACTGGAATGGCCCCGCGGGAGAGGCTCCTTCCAGGCCCTGCACAGACACTGGTGCTCAGCAGCAGGTTCACAAAGCAGAGATGTGCTTCTGCATGACAGATTGGAGGAGCACTCAGTGCTGCATCTAGACCAAGACTGTTATCTGAACAGCCTGAAATTCTCTGAAGTCATAATCTTGATCTAAAATTTGCATTAGTTTTGAAGAGCTATAAAGTGCAATCAAGTACAAAACAAAGGGCCGGAGATACAAATTTCTAAAACACACATAGCACTAGTGTTGAGTTTTAATAATAGCCTAAAAAAATTGTCATGAAGAAGAACAGGTATAAAAATCAATGGCATTTTTTAAAAAAGAAAACATACCTTACAACACCAGTAAATCATTTGAGGGTATGAAGCTGCAGGATCAGCTCAGATGAGCACCCAGCCTACCTAGCTGAAAATCAGGGTTTACCTGCTGGAGTTTTAGGTGCTGCAATCTTGGGCTCCTTTCCAAGGAAGAAGGCAGCACCCCACTCAAAGCAAATAAACAAGGGTGTAGAATAAATCAGATAAGAGAAAAATGTCATGCAACTTTAAGGAAGAAAGATTCACTACCCAAACTACAATTAAAAAATGCAGCTGCCAAAAGTTCCCCTCATATTTGCCTCAGTCCTGGTTTAAGCCTGGATCTGAGCCATTCCTTGTGTGCCCAGGCTATTTCCAGCCTTTGCAAACACCAATTTGTACAGAATTATAATGACTTCATCTGCAGTGACCTGAACTGGGGAACTTCCCTGAGTGCTAAGCACAGGTTCCCAGGCTGGTGACCAGGGACACTTGAGCAGAGCAGCCCTGCTGCAGAACTGGGCAGGGCTGGGAGGCCACACGTGGCTGATGAAGACCCAGCCCTGGGAGGTATCTGACCACAGAGGGAACGAATGCCATGTCTGAGCCACCACCCAGGCTCCTGGAGCCCAGAGCTTACCAAAGAACTGAGGCTGTGTTGCTCATAATGACAGATGCTGAGCCCAGGGAGGTTCAACTGTCTCAATACTTTCACCATCGACCCCCATAGTCATGAAGTGGTTCCCCCTCATTTCAGTCACTCTCACTCCTTCCAAAGCAGCTTAGAAACCACCTAAATAAACCAGCACCCATCGAGACATTGCAAATGCCACAGGAGTCATTCATGTGTCTTGCTATTTGTCCTACATTTGACTCCATTCATTCACGGCTGATGAAGTCATTCATCATTAAGAAACCAAACCACACCACACCACAATTTGGGAATCTTTGACTAGACTCCCCTGACAGAGCTGATCACAGGGAATCATTGCAAACTCACACTTTTCTAATTTACTGCTGCTTTTGCCCTGGCCCAAGTCACTCCTTGCAGAGAGTCAGAGCAGGTCACTCCCGAGAAAGGACCCTGCTGCTGGCACTTTGCAGGGACATCACCCCACAGCTTGTGCAGGGTCTCAGGTTCTGTGCTTGTGCAGAGCACAGTGTTTGGTGCACTTTCCAACACCCACAGCCAGGAGCAGTGGACAGCCCCTTCTGACCTTTACTTCCACGCCTGACAATTATCCACGTGGAAAAACTCCCCCTCAGGTGGAAGCCTAGCACTCCAACATCCACAGGCAGAAGTCACGAATCCTTTCCTCACTACATCCAGTTTTGATTGCAATCTCACTCTAAAGAAGTAGTGTTTGTTCAGCTGAAGGCAGAGTTCAGTTTATATTTTGGAGTGCAAAGTTTCCAAATTAAAAATCTACAATAGGACATGGCTTGATGAAAATGGGAACTGTGTGGATTAGGAGAACCTGTAAGAAGATGGGGATGTCAGCCTTGTTTGTCACTGGGTCAGTAAGAGCTGCTCATGCTGAAGCCCTTTGATCCTCAGTGGTTTGACTCCAGTTAACAGTAGCTGAAGATTTAACTCTTTTATACCTAACATTGGTGAAATCCAACTCAAGACCAAGTTTTCAGTCATGTGCAGACCATGAGTCATGCAAATTTGTAGATACCAGCGTTGTAATTCCAAACAGACTGCAGCATCCCTTGGAGATGTGCACACAAATTGGAGGATATGAATGCCTGCAAAATTGGGAAAACTTGGACTTCAGGTTTTTGTGCAGACCCCTCTTAGAGCGAGGAGTCATCTGTGAAATTCCCAGCTGGATGTACGCCCAGATTTCTGTGCTTGCAAAATTGAAGCAAGGGGACTCGGAGTGATGATTCAGACACAACTGCATTGTTTATACATTTTAGGTTTCCTCTTGGTAAACACAGACAAAAGTTGTATTACAGAGTGAGAGTGTGGAAGCCAGCACCTGCCTGAAAATCCAAGCTAGGAGCTAACGTGCTGAGGGGAGTTTTATGGTCTCCAAGTTGTTCTTCCCCCATCCCTGACTCTCCCACTGGCACAGCTCTGGGTGTGCTGCTTGCTTTTCACATCAGAGAGGCTGCAGGGACCTCTCACAGCCAGTGCAGGATTGTCTTGTCCATTTGCTTTAAAAATGCCTCTAAGCACTCCGTGCATCCAAACGTGAGCACAGGAGTCTCTTGGAAGTGGTGAGGAAACAGCAATGAAATGCTTGGGCAGTGTAAGGCCATAAGGAAAGCACCTCTCACTGCTCTGAGTTCCCATTAGAAAACTAACTCAGATGGGAAATTCAGATGATTCATTCTCATTTTCTTAATTTAAAAAAGACCAGAGGTTTATCAATAAATACAGATTATAAATGATTGTCATTTTTCCTACATATATAGTTAATTATAAATAAGTAATTACATTATTATTTATAAAACAGGTGGGAATAAAATGGATTTTAAGCTAATCAATTCTAGGTCTTCATTCTTGTGAGACAAGAGGTCTATACAGACAAAAAGTCCCTCACCAACTATCCCTGCTCCCTGGCAGGACACGACTTGAGCTGAGAAGGTTCTGTTTGTGCAAGTAATGCTGGGAATCCAGGTATTTTTCTGTAGTAGAAGACTTTATAACTGCCTTTCAGCTTGCACCATAAAAAGATTGTAGACCTTTAAGATGGTTCTTCTTGCCAGGCCTTTTATTTCACAACAGTTAAAAAAATGTGCAGATGTTTTCCAAACTTTTCCGAGCAGCAAGGCTCGGTGCAGCTGCTCCCAACATTTCCAAGTGCAGCTCAAAAAGGACTCAAGTTGCCTTTTCCAGAGATATTGCAGGAGGAACTGAATCCTCCCAATTATTACATTGATCTTTGAGGGGAGAAAAGACCTTTTCCCCACCTCTGCACATTGCTAACATTAACTCAGTTTGTACCAAACGAAGCTGCGAGGAGCAGCAATGCCAAACCCAGGCGTTCATGAGTCAGGCCTCCAACAATCATGAGACTGGTTTTTAAATCATGCAATCAACCTCCCGCCCCCAAAGTTGCATCATTTTGTCTGTCTGACTTTTGAAAGCCCAAAACCATCCAGGTTTGTATTTTTAACGTTTTGGTTTTTTCTTGGATCAGACCTGAAAAGATCAGTAAGAAAAGTGACCTGCACAGGGACTTTTAAATTGCTATTAATAGTCCAAGAACTGCAATGAAATTGCAAAGAATTAGCAAAAGCCTCAAGCTGCCAAGTGGATTTGAGCTAGTTCACTGATTAATATTCAATTACATCATGCTCATTCTGAAGGGGAGCTAAAAGGATTAAAGGATTTTATCACCCTCCCTGTTTGTGAGGGCAAACACACACCTTGCTGCAGGTACAACACCCCTCAGCAAAGCCTGGTCCTGGAAATGAATCCAGCTCAGTGCAGCACCTTTGCTGGGAATTACTGGGATTCATTTTGAGGTGGCCAACACACAAAGCAAGCAGGCTGAGCTCGTGCAATTACTGCCACACAAAAATCCCTTCTATTTCCCCTGATGTTCATGTTTATATTTATTCTATCAGCCACTGCAGATGAGCAGCAGCAAACCCCCTGCCCGTGCACAGTGACCCCAGCACAAATCCCTTCAGTGAAAGAGCTGCTGCTGGTTCCCCGACTTGGCCTGAGCTCTGCTGATTCCAGGCTTTTACACCAGCAGAGCTCTGTCTCTACAAAGGTTTTCACCATAAGAGCTGTGTTAGCAAAATAAAATAAAAAAACCCCAACCACCTAAACCAGCACAGCTCTGTGGTGAGCTGCTGGAGTGTAAAACAAGCCCTGCTCGAGGTTTCCAGAGAGCACTCCTCTGCTTCAATGCAAAATGGAGAATTCAGCACCAGAATGAGTTCATCCCCTTTCCTGCTCTGCACGGTTTTGTTACAAACCATTTTCTAGCTGCACATCTCTCATCACCAAAGTCCCCATTTTTAAAACCTGTTGTCAAAACTGTTGTGATTTTGACTGCACTGAAAGAATTTCTGTGTGAAGCACCCAGGGTCACTCCCAGCTTGTAGGAAGATCCTTTTTCCTCACACCCTGCCCTTGCCCACACAACAGTTTTGCTCTCTCCCCAGACTTGTCCCCAAGACATGAGAATGTTTCTGGCAGATCCGACCCCAGTGACAGTGACCTGCCAGCCATCGATGCTCACCCTGGAAAGCAGCTGCAATTCTCAGACAGATTCAGCATGAAAGGAGGGAGCCTGTGGGAAGGCAAGAAAGGAGACAGGAGCTCTGCCAGTCCCTCCCTTGAGTAGAACATATTGTGACCACCTACAGCACAGCCAGCGCTGCACCAGCCCCTGCACACCTGGGGGCACCTGGAAGTCTGGGATTCCTCAGGAAAGTCACAGCTTTACCACTGACTTCTTGCCTCAGCTGGAGCCAAGTCCCCCAAAAGCTCTGATCCCGCTTCAGCCATCTGTGAGAGCTGGGGACAAGCCTGTCTGCCTCTTTCTGCAGTGGAATAATTTTAATTCGTGACCATTTCTCTGCACTGGAGTGAAAAATGTTATTGTTATTATCCCTTTAAATTGAAAGTGGATTGAAGGAATAAAAGTAAATGTATGGCCTATTTTGGCAGATGCCTCCCAACAGATGGGTGTCTATGGTCTCCTTTGTAAGAGCTGTCTGCTGCCTGTGATTCAGACTGTCTAAGGAATGCCATGAGCTTGGAGTAAATGGACAGCAAGTCTGGGAAAGGACTTTATTGTGGTTTAGAAGCTTTCAATTCCCAAATGCACGAACAAGTTCTCTTTTTTTCAACTAACTCTTTGCCAGTATTTCAAAACTACAATTGAAAATTGCCTGTTGCCTCCCGACAACTGAGTGCTCTCGGCTGATAACAGCCAGCCTGCAAAGGGGAACGTGCCTTCCACCTCAAATCCTTGGAACTGGGGGCTCTGGGTTTGGGGCAGCAGGTCCTGGTGGGACCCACGTGCCCCTGCTGCAGCTCTGGCTCCTAATGGGCTCTGCATGTTCCTCGTGCTCCTCCACAGGAAACGCTTTGTGACACAACTCGCCTGTGGGCACTTACTGCACCAATTAAAGATTCCTGAGCTCCAGAACAAAGAGGTGCCAGTGGAACGATGGTTTTAATCACTCAATTCATTTTCTTCCTTCCTCTACTGCTGATTTGGGATGTATGGGTTTTTCTTTTTCTCGCTTTGTTTTGGTTTGCATGCTTTGAGGCAGCTGCTCAGAAAGGCTGCTGGGGAAAGGGCAGTCTTCAAATGGGGCTGGATTTGTCTGAACTTTTAAACAGTGAATTGTTTCTAGAGCTGAAGAAGAAGATCAGATGGAGCCTGCTATAACCATACAAATATTTAATTCTTCTTCTGGTATGCAAGTGTAGGTTTTTTCTGAAAATCTCTGTGTGTGTTACTAACACAAATTAATTGTCCAAGAGGGAAGGAAAAGGTACTTTTTATAACGGTAAACTGAAGAACAGGCAACTTAAATACTTTGCTGAAAGACCAAGCTCGGACTCAACCCAGACCTTCCTCCTAATAGACTGATCTTTCTGCTTCCTGCCAACAGACTGCATGGGTTTGGGAGCAGAACCACATTTTTGTTCTCTCTTTATATGGCCTCTAGAAAAGCAAGACAGGACAGGGGCATGGAGATCCTAACACAACACAATCCCACAAGAGCAGTGATCCAAAAATAAAGCTGCAGAGGACCAAGGGAGAGCTGCAAGGTCCCAGCAGAGAACAGAAAATCTGTAATAATGTGAGTCAGAGCTTCAGGAATGAGCCTGATGAATACATAGATTTGCTAGAGTGATTGAGCAAAATGTTTTGGAGAACATACAGCCTTCACTCTTAGTCAAACTCTGCCTGAGCAGAAGTGACCACACCTTCTATGAAAAGTAGTTCTAATTAAAAACAGAGCATGGCTTTTTTAGATGCAAATTGTTGCTCGAAACTGCACCCCAGTCCATTTATAGGATTCAAATTCACCCCTATTTAAAATGCCAGGAAACAAGAACATTTCCCCTCTGCCCCGGCTTGCTACTTAACTCTGTGCATGGACACAGGATCAGAAAAACTCCAAATCACCTAAAACATCGCCCTAAAGCCAGCATCCTCTGGGCTGTCTGTGCATGGGCTCCAGGCATCAACACTCTCTAAGTGTCCAGAGGGAAAAGCAGCTCCTCCCCAGCCAGGCAGCACCTGCCCTGCCAGTGCAGCTCCATGCTCAGAGGGCTCCCCACTGGAACCCCCAGCCAGCAGCAGCTGCCAGGGCTCTGTGTCACCCCCTCCACCCTCGGGCAGGGCTGGGCAGAGCCAGCAGGATGCTCAGGATGTGCCAGCATAGAGCCACAGCCTCCAGGAGTCCCCAGCAGCAAGGAGCTCAGCCCTGGAGCAGCACTCTGGGCTCTGACAGTCCCAGCAGAGTCCTGCAGGTATTCCCTGCCCAAGGAGAACAGAGCTGGCCAGAAAAGAAAGCTCCCTCCTTTCCCTTCAGAAAGAAGGGATTTGAATTTCATCTCATGGCCCCGTGGGGACAGAGTGAGGGTTTCTCCTTGTTGAATGAAAGAACACACAAAGGAAACACAGGGATGTAACACACTGTGAGTGGTGCTGCACGAGCAGAGCTGCACAAATGAACACACAGCTTGTCAGGGAGCTGATCTGGAGTGCTGGGTGATGTGCAAGGACCACACTGCACATCCTGCACTGCCGCTTTCTAAAGAAATACCTGACGTGTCTGAAGCTTTCTGCGAAATACCTGAGCTCACTACAAAACATCTGCTGATCAGCAGCCTGATAAACCACTACACACCTTCTGCCTTGCTCTTCTCCTCCCCAAAAGAGATTACTGTGCACCAAAAATAATTCAGAGCTGCTGGATCCAGCAGACACCCTGGAGTGTCAGATGTGGTTACACAGTTACTATTTGAATAATGACAATCATTTTTCTTTGCAAAGCTCCGCCTGACAGCTGTACTGAGAAGATCTCAATCTAAGGCAGGCAAGCTGATAGCACTGAAGCTACACAGCCACGATCTGTGTGTGGAATTGAGGCTCCTGTCTGTGTCCCTGCTGGGGAACTGGCCCATTCAGCTGAGCTGCTTCCCCAGGGCTGCACAGGAGCCCTCTGGCTCTGCGGGAGGAGGAAAATCAGTGCCCCCAGCCCTGGGTCACCCTCTCTGAATCCTGCCCCACCAAGGGATTGCAGACAGTGCTGCAAAGAACTGCATTTTGAACTGGGCTTGTGCTTTAAAGAGTTAATCTCAGTGCTCTGAGGGTGCTGGAGGAACTACATTCTATTTGTCAACATATTTCTGTGGTTGTTGGGGTAACTTTTCCCATCGTGGGCGGTTTGATTATGAATGATATTAAGATGAGGCCTTGGCTGAAATGAGCTGAAGCTGTCACCCCGTGGCTTTCACTTGCATTTGAGGCTGATTATTGCTTGGACACCTGATGCATCCTCAAGGATCTCCTGACACTCAGGACAATCCCTGAGTCACTCCCAAAGTAATTCCAACAATGAATCTCTGAGGCAGAGGTGTGTAACAAAGGCTTCCCTGTCAATTTTTCATGAACAGTCCCTTCATCTGGGGACTCTTCACAGTATTTGATATCAGAAAGTTACAGATATATCTATTTTACAGAGAAGTCTGTTTGTGTATGAAGGCAGTCCTGTGGCAATGGTGAAATTGCATCAGTCCCTGATGGGTGCACTCCAAATCCACTCTCTCTGGCTGGGGAGGGCAGCCCTCCTTCCTGAAACCCTGTTTTGTAATTCTGGCTGGCAGGGGAAGGCTGGGAGGCTGCAGGAGGGCACCACAGGCTGGGCTGGCACCTCCTCTCCGAGGCTGCAGCAGCAAGAGGAGAAGAGGGGCCAATGTCTCCTTTAGGAAAGCAAGAGGCAGGTCTGTACATCTGCAGCAGGGTCAGAAACCAGCTACAGACCTGCTGGAATTATCCCCAAGGGGCTGGGGAGGTACCAGCTGGGCACAAAGCACTCCTGGAACACGGCAAAACCCATCTGAGAAGGTGCTAAATCCTTGCCACCCCCTGCCTTGGGCTGCAGGCTGCCTTGGCTGCACTCAACCTGGAGAGCCCACAGGCCTGGGAACCTCCTGCACAGGGGGAACAGCTCTTGTCTTTTCAAGGCACAGGTTAAGTGTGCTGAGTTCCCAGTATTTTGTGCCCTGTGGAGCAGGGAAGGCTCTGAGCAAAACCAAACCAGGGTCTCAGGAAGGACAAATAACATATTTTTACAGCAGGGAAGAGAAGAGAATAATGAGGGGTCCTGCCAGCAGAGCCATCAGGAAGCTGAGAGAGAAACAGCAAGGGTGTCAGCTGTGGGGTGCTGTGCTCTGGCCGCTCCCAGGACAGCCCAGGCACCCTCAGTGTGCCCACTCTGCCAGCCTGGGGCACGTCCAGGTCACTCCAGGAGTTTGTGGCAGAGCTCAGAATAGAAGCAAAGCCCAGCACACCAAGGCTGTGTGTTAACCATGAGGACAGGGGGCAGGAGCTGAGGAGAGGAGGCCACCACGGCAAAGGGACGAAAGCTGGACTGTCAGCAGAACTCTGGAGAAAGGAGAACAAGGCAGGGGGAGGAGGAAGATGGGGGAAGGGAGGAAGAGCGAAGGGAAGTGAGAGGCACCAGCAGTGATTGCCCAAGAGCCTGGGCAGCAGCAGCAGCAGCAGCACTGGCTCGTGCCAAGCCTGCCTGGGAAGCACCAGCTCCGTGTCTGTCCGTGAAAATCACAGCAAGGCCTCACAGCTCACTTTATCTCACAAGAGCTTTCTGGATAAAAGGGATTTAATGGCAAAGCCTCCATAATCCTTTGGGTTTGCTTTCTTTTAATACTATAAAGCACAAACCCAAACTTTCTAGTCAGGAAAAACATGGCTTTTGTTATGTTCTGAGTCACTTTTCCCCAGCAGCAAACAATGTGGCTTTTCTGTTCAAGTCCTGAACATTTCAGAACGAAATGCTTTGCAAAGCTCTAAAGTAAATCACAATTCTCCAAGTCACACTTGCAGCTGATGTAAACTCACTGAGGTCAGTAAAGAGACTGCATGTGCCCCATCTTGCCTGGCCTGATTTGGGTGGCATGATTGATAAGCTAATCTCTAGCTGAAATCAATTCAAGATGATCCAGTCAGCCAAGGAGAGGCCTGGGATTTCATTATTAATTGCTGCTGTTCCCATGGCTCCCTTAGCAGGGAGGTTGAGTGCATCTTTGGTGAGCTGTGCTGCAGTTGGGTTTCACTGGCCTGATTCAAAACTCAGGAAAATTAACTTTGCAGTTCATCTTGGAAGTTCTTTTAAGTGGACTATGGCTTGACTTTGAAGTTAGCTTTTACTTCAAGATCCTTTCTTTTTTCTTTCTTTTACAAGGTGTGTACCAAGTATTTTTAGAAATGTGGAAGAGTCTCTCAGCTTCTCATATTAAATTTATCCTAAATAAGTGTTTAGTTCTCCAGTCAAAAAAATTCTCTAGCTTTTTTATCATTCCCATGCCTTGAACGGAAAGTGAATTTCCCAAGATAAATTTAGGACTCCTAAATCTCCTGCTCAGAGAAGGGAATTGGTAAAAAGCCTCCAGATTTTACTGCGATGGCACCAAAGCTGCATCAACCACTCTGCACACACAGCTGCCAGAGGAAACCATCCAAACTCTGCCCACAAACCCAGCAGTGAAGGCTGCACACCAGACAGAGCACTCAGCACCCAAGCTGAAGAAAGTAAAACTTTCACAGGCACAATTTCCCAACTCATGTAAAGGCAGTAAAAATCCCAAACTAGGGGGTGCTTAGAGCACGTCCTGGTGCACACCCAGGAGATCAAGCCTGCAATTCCTGCACTGAGGGGACAGCAGAGTTCCCATACGTGACGGCCTGGTCTGTACCTCCTGCACAAGAACATCCTGTATTTGCAGCAATGTTTCCAGCAGCCTCGCTCAGCTCCCACTAAAATCAATGTTGGGTTTGCTGCTGCTCTCTGTGATTGCAGTGTCCAGCTGCACTATTAATTTTGCATTGATTTCCTCCTGCCAGAAGCATGCCTTAATAAAAGAACCAATCAACCAGATTGCCAATAGCTGCCTACCTAAGAAAAGGCAGGATATGTTCAAAGAAAGCTTTACTCTAACTTATGTTCATTCCTAAAGGCTAAATCAGCTGGCTCACAACAAAGGAACAGCATTGTTTTACTTATCAATGTCCCACTGTTCATCTAGAACATCTGCAATGGTTTTGCCTGCAGCACTACCCCATTCATTACAGGCCTTGATAGATGGCTCAATGGGCTTTTTTTTTTTTTTTTTTTGGTACAAAATGTACAAGGGCATTTCACGAAGTGGACTTTGCCCTGATATGAAAAAAATATAATAAAATAATGAAGACGTGCTCTTCGTTTCAGATCCGCCATTTTCCAAACTGCCAATGGAACCTTTGGCAAAGGGAAACAAAATGGGGCCAGCTCAACCTGGCACAGAGAGAGCAGAGGGTTCCTCTGGCCGAGTGGCCAAAGTGCTTTGCCATCTACCAAAAATGCACCTAATTAGAGCCCCCAATCCAGCCTGGACGCACAGCAAGTGTCACAGCCATCAGAGGGGCTGAGGAACAGGGCGACTGAGAGCTCCACCCTTGCCCCCTCCCTCCAACAAAGCAGCCCGTGAGAGGGGCACAGCACTTACCATCATCCAGGTACGCCTGGTCCAGGTTCTGCTCCTGCTTGATGGTCACTCCAGCTGGCAGCACGTCCTTCTGGTCACTCCCTGGTGGCCCGTTCTTGGCCGCCCGCTGGCCCGGGGCCGCCTGCTGCTGGATCACCGTGGGGTAGGAGCTGGGGCTGAGCCTCTGCGCCTGGCTGGCCTGGGGCTGGCCGGATCTCGACACGTTGCCCGTGAAATTCTCGCAGCACATGATGTGCTGGAACTCCTGGTGGCTTCCACACCTCAGCTGCTGGTTGTTTGGAGAGTAGTGGATGACGGGAGAGGATTGCTGGGGGCCCGGGGAGTGGTGCAGCACGGCGGGCGCTTGGGCCGGAGAGCCGGCGTGCACCAGCACGGACCTGTGGGCATCTGCAATGGCAACTGGGGCGGCCATCAGGCCGGGCTGCTGGTAGCCCAGCTGGCTGGGGCTCAGGCTCTTGCTCCTTTGGTAAATCACAGCCGGGTTCTGCTGGTGGTACCGCGAGTCGGGGGAGGAGAGGCCTGAGCGCAGCTGCTGGCAAGGAGCCATGGTGGCCACGAGGCAGGAAGG
This sequence comes from Cettia cetti, assembly GCA_013401135.1. Taxonomy (NCBI): domain Eukaryota; kingdom Metazoa; phylum Chordata; class Aves; order Passeriformes; family Sylviidae; genus Cettia; species Cettia cetti. The sequence continues at coordinate 21,635 of VZUI01090699.1, forward strand.
GGACTCGGTGGCCATTGTGTGCTGTGAATAGTAAGGCTGTGTTACTGTCCCCAGAGCACTGTGCACTGGATTGCAGATTAGGGCTGGATCATAGTCATCAATGGGCTCTGTTTTGATTGATGGTACTAGAATAAAGCATGCAAAGGACGTTATTCGTAACGAGCTGAGGAGGAACAGAGAGGTTTTCCTTGAAGCAATAAGAGATTTAAGCCTTTTACAAGATTTGCGTGTGAAAATTCCTATGTCACAAGTACTGAATCTAATAAATCACCCACATGCAACCACGGAAAAGATTCTTTAAAACACTCTGTGCTAAGAGGTTCTTACAAGTTCTTAAATGGACTACTAATGGACCACAAATTGCTAAAATTGAAAAATTCAACACTTCAGCTCCTGTTTTAATTCATTAAAGGGTCATTCTGGAACACAGACAAAATAAGAAGTCATAGATAGGTGTTTCATGCAGCACTTCCATCTCAAAGGAGACGGAACCAATAGAAATCCCAGGACATAAACAATTCCCCATCTTTCTGTCCAACATTTAACAAGTGACCAAAGGCAGAGCTGAACTATTTTTGAGCTTTTATGTCTGCTGCACAAAGTTTCCTCAGTGCTGAGAGCCGAAGACCTGCCTGACAACATCATTTAATAGACCATGATTTAGTAAGAGTTGTGTGAATCCTGGAGGGGTAAATGATGGTCCTCCACATTCCCAGTGATTTTTTGGTCAAATCTTCCCCAAAACTCACTACAGAAACACCATACCATGGAAACCACACAGCAGTCATGCAAAATTCCTTTCTGGAAGTAAAGATTCCTTCTCCTAAGTGCTCTGTTTCAGGGATTGCACTGAGATAAAAGTGTGCTTCTCAATACTATTCCAGAGCAGCACAATTCAGCAACTGTGCAAACCCTTCACCGTGGTGATACCCTATAGAGTTCATAAACTCAGGGAGAGGACCAGAGATGTTCAGGCTGCAGGAGACCAAAACAACAGTCTGAACAAATGTTTGCCTATCCTCAGGGACAAGTCAAATTAAGACATCATTTGAAGCTTGCATAAAATCTGGTGCTGCTATTTTATGCTTTCTTGGTTTCTACAAACACAATACTCTGATTTTCTCACAACATTTTTCTCTCAGCCAAAGCTGAGAAATTCTGGGAATCTCATTAGTAATCCTGTTGCATTTATTGTGACATGGCTCACCAATCCCCCAGGGGAAGAACATCAGAAAAGCATTCATATTTTTCTCAACTAGTCTCATTCTGAAGAATATATATTGCTTGTCTTCCTCCATCCCGAGCCCTTTCCCAGGTCTGATGTTTTCTTATTGCTGGACACGTCAGAGAAGGCAACACTCATGGTTTTCAGAGGGTCACATCATGTCCAGACTGAGCCTGTTCCCACTGAGCCTCTTGGCAAGCTTCCAGCAAGTGAATGGGGCAGCATCAGCCCATTGCCAAGATAACAGATAACTGAGACCTCAAACTGATGGAAATTCCTGATCATAAATCACAGGCAGCTTTTAAAGCAAGCAGCTGTTGAGTGCCGAGCTGAATTAAATTACCAACGTTTAGATCCTCAAAGAACGAATGGCAAGGAAACAACAGAGCAGAAAATCAAATCTTGCTCGTGAAATCAGGCAACACGTGGCTCTGTCCCTGAGAATTACCTGGGTGGTAGGTGAAGTGCTGGGGTTGGCTTCTTTTTCTTTTGCCATTGATGACGTAGAAGTTCACCTTCACGGCTGTGCGGATGTGCTTGTTCCTGTACTCGGGAATTTCCACAAAAAGCATGCTCTGAAATGACACAGGGACAGCAAGGAGTCAGCAGCAGGGCTGAGCAGGGGTTCTTGTGTGCAGCTCCCCTTGCTGCCTCCAGGCATAACAAGAGGAATCTCCCTGTTCACCCCTATAAAGAAGGGTATGAGAAAAAAGGGGCAGACGGTGAAAGATCAGAAGATTTTTGGCACTGGCGAGTTGTTTTCTATGGACTGTAACCCTCCTGCACTTGGTGCTGTCCTGAACTTGGAGAGAGAAGCCTCAGCTACAAATAAAACACACGAGATGGTGACAAATGCAGAAGCACTGCTAATCCCACAGTGCTTGATAAAGGAGTGGGCACTGTAGAATTCCCTCTGTTAGTCAGAACAACTCAGTTATTCTTTGGCATTGCTGCTCTTTCTGCTTCTGAGATGCTCTTTGGAAGCTCCCCTTGAACACAACCTGCTGCACAGCAGCTGCAGGGGAGGACACCCAGTGTTTGCATACTTACAGGCTGGCTCTTATCTTTGTCCACCGTTGCCTCCATCTCCCAGATCTGCTGCCCATCTAGAAGAATATCACAGCATTAACCTCACTGTGGGGTTTTTAAAATCATAGAACTTATTAAGAAAAAGAGAGAGAGACAAATCAAGGCCATTAATTAGCAAAGCTCTCAAAATTTACTTAATTTCAAGCACCTTCCCAGTCCTAACCAAAAGCAACAGCAGTTCATTTAAACACATCACTGAACACTTCTCTAGCCAGGAAAGAGCTTACATACATATTAAAATTAAATGTTTATGTAGAAATTAGCCAACCTTAGGAATGAAATATTTAGCACAGGTGCAACATCTGCTTTTTTACCAGGCCTGAGCCCAGCCAGCCTGACTGGGGGACAGCATCAGAGGGTCACAGAACTTGTGAATGGTCACACCAGGTCAGCAGCTCAGCAAACTTCCTGCTGCTTTCAGCCAAGACCTCTTGGATTCCCACAGAACGCCACTGACAGCCCTAAAGCTGTGGAAAAGCACCAAATATTCACTGTACTCAGTGCAAAAGCACTTCACTGCATGTGGGGCAGCCTCTACCCTGAACCACTGCAAGCTTTGCTGCCCTTAATTATTACATCCATGCAGTTCATCTCCATCCTGAGTTACACAAAATTATGTTTAGAGAGGAAAATCAAATTTGACCCCCTTTATGGAATACCACCACAATAACCCCTGTGCTGTAAGAGTGTATCAGTGACAGGACATTCATTTACAGACTGGCTGCTTCCTCTGCTTACAAATATTCCTTAAATATAGAAACGCTTTTTGCAGTGCTTCCCTTATTTTATTTTTTTTATCTTTACCCCTTTGATTTTCATATTCCATTGAGCCTTTTAGTCAAGCAATTTGCAGAAGTACTGATGGGGGGGAAATTGCCTTGTATCTTTCTGAAAGCTTGCTTTTAAACTGGCCAGGGGACACGTATCCCAAAGACCCGATGGACTGGGAATGCTGCTGTCTGCTTTAGGGGGAGCAGCTCTGCCTGCTCTGGGGGTTCCCCAGACTGGGCAGGACAAGGGGGAAAATCTCCTAAACCCAGTCCTTCTCACAGGGCTTTTTATTTTTCCCAACTCTTGGAAGTTCTGCAAGAGCTGCTTTTGTCCTCTGTTACTTAAGCACTTCTGCTTCTGGCAAAAAGGGAAATGAAAGGGTATTTTTAAATGCATTTTGCATTTTTTCTGTTGTTGTGCTCTTTGTTCTGTGCTGGGCGCAGACAATGAGCTGACAGATGTGCTGGGCAGCTCTTCCCCAGCTGGGCTCTGGGGCCAGGACACAGCCCAGGGTCCCTGTGTGCCCCAGCCCTTGGGACAGAACCTCACCTGCCCAGCAGCCACACCTGGGACACCTCTGCTCACACACTCTGGGGACAGGCAGCTTTCCCTGGAGCTCACAGCTCACATCCCTCCCTCCCTCCCTCCCTCCCTCCTCGGGATGGTCTCCTGGGGGTGCTCACCCCAACCCTCCCTGGGCAATGAGACAGCCAGGGAGCAGCTGAAGTGGGCTGCAGCAGCAGATCCCAGGCTCCCAGCCACTCCTGCTGCAAGGAGGGAACACTGAACAACTCCGAGTTTCCTCTCTCCTTTGGAAGTGTGAAGCTCCCTCCTGTGAGTCAGTTGTGCTTTCTGCCGTGGGGCTGAGTGGCTGCTGGGGCTGGGATGGCCTCAGCAAGGCTGTGTCACTGGAGCCAGCACATCCCAAGGGACTGCTGCAAGGCCAGGGAAAATATCCCATTATTTCATGTCATTTACATAAGCATGCACTTTGGCCAGTGCTATAGTCAATCTATACCCCTGGTAACGCAGCCAAGTCCTTGCTGCTGCTGAGACAGAAACAGGGCAAGGGGAAGCAAAAATTCTGGGGGGGTTAATGCTGAAATCCTTGATTACGAGGCAGTAAATGCTCAATGGGGAGATTCCTCTCCTAGGTGACCTTTGAGAAAAGAAACCATCACAGTCTGTGTTAAGGAACCTCCCCACACTCCCAAACACCCCAAAGGATAATTATTTAGAGTTCTCTGAGGAAAAGAGGAGGGAAAAGGAAACAAGAAAATATGTCATAAAGTAAGAGCTCTGATAGAGACACGCACATCAGAGCTGTCTCAGCAATGCCATATGAAGATGTCCTGGCAAAAAGGAATACTTGACACTGGTTTTGCTCCAGGCAGAATTGTTTTCATCTTTGTTTCTGTACTGCTAAATTCAAACAGTCTGTGCAGATACAACAGCACTAGCTTCACAAAGAAGGTGGAAACCAAAAGGATTTGTTGGTCCAACATGCATAAACTAAAGTAGAAAGGGGCCTCCAAGTCATCTGCCACATTCAAGCAGCCTGTGGAACACATGCAACCACAACCACAGGGGATTTGATTTAGTAACTGAGCCACTGAAATTGCACTAAAAGCTAATGAAGCCAAGCATAAAAATCAAATGATGTTCAGGCTGACTCCAAAGTCTGTGCGGGTCAAAAGTAAGAATGAGAAAAGGCAAACATGAAATAAACGTATTTGGGGTTATCGTTCCAACCATGATAGAGGCTTCTGTTTGGATATATTCCATATTTGTGGCAGCTAAACAGGTTTCTAACAAATCTGTCAGCAGCAGCAATCCCTGTTCTTTGAGCACTGAAGCCCTGTTGAATTTAACCACTCTGCAGTTCACTCCCTGACCTTTCTGCTTAAATATGATGATGTGGCTCCATCTGTCTCACTGCTTCACTTTCGCCTGAGACAATCAATATTTGCTTTTCCTTTAACTGCTCTGGATATGCACATTATGGGGAGCTTTTGGCAGAAGGATGAGGGAGGCTGTGAGGAAAATGAAAAATACAACTGCATTCAGAAGTCTCTCTCTCTACTATAACCTATTCTTTTTCCTGGTAATGAAAAGAAAACTTTTGATTATGCACACTCGGGGAGCTAATGGAGAGCAGGAGGAATAAACTGAGAAGTCTCAGGATCATTTCAGGAAATTCTGAATAGGGAAAACCTGCACCAAACTGCCAACACTTTTTTCACCTTTACAATGTGCATAAATGCAAATTTTTCTAGGAGGAAATTAATGTGGATGTTTGGAGAAAGTCCTCAACAAGAACGGGATTTTTATTGTAAGAATGCACTGAAAATCCTAAGGCTGATGTGACAGTGGAGCACAGCCCCCAGTACAAAACTTGTCCCACCAAAGGCCCTTCCCTGGAATTAGGTGGTATTTGGCACCAGAAATGTGTTTAGCTTTGAGCAGGAGGCTGTGCAACCCTCCAGAGATCCCTTCTGGCCTTAATTACCCCGTCACTCCGTCGTGCCACAAAGGAGACAAACAGCTCCTGCTGGGAAACCGAGAAGAATAAACCCCAGCTTGATTAATAATTTAATCTAAAGTCTACAAGTGCAGATAGCTGCTCATTGCATGGAATTAAACCTGCCTCAACAATGGGCAGGACAGAATACTGCAAAGGATCACTCAGGAACCCAGGGCCAGGTCCACACGTGAGGTGCCCTTCAAACTGCACCTCCACCACAGGGAATTCAATCCCTGCCTCTGGAAGGGGCAGCAGTTGCACTCAAGATGATAAAATATTCTTGGATTTGGACCCTGAGGTCTTACCAGCCATGGCTGCCTCATGCAATATTTTTACTGTTGTGGTTCCCTGCACATTTAATGGCTTGTCTTAGTTGGCAAGTCTTTAACACCACAGGTCAGTGAAATGTTCAGGAAATAGAGATTTTTTTGTGCTGCTTCAGGGCTATGAGAGTTAGCATTAAACCCCGATGAGAGATCTGATTGTGTCAGCACTCTTTGGGGGAATGAATGAGTTGTTGGAAGAAAGTAATTCTACCCTTTCTAACTCGAGCTGCGATCATACCAAAAGTCGTGCTTCAAACTGGGGGAAATCAAAATGTCAGTCTGCATTAGGAACATTTTGGGTGATTCTCTGCAGCCCCTTATAGGGCTTTTTTTAATTAGCCAATTAAAGGTTTTCTGAACCAGTTACAGCCTTTACACATTATTCAGGATCCCTTACTCATGACTTTGGGGTCAGTAACTAGCAGAGAAACAAACTTACTGCTTTATTTGAACAAGCATGACTGATGGACTGAGAGGCTCAGGAAATGTTCTTTGCAGCTCTCTGCAGCTGAAGACTAAATATACTATTGTGCTGATTCTGGATGGGATTCCACGCCTGCATGTGATTTTAGGCCTGCAAATGTACATTGCTTTTCAGTCAAGCATCACACAAATTACTTCATGAACAACCTGTTACTGGTTCCCCAAAGAGACCAGAGGGGCAGGGCTCTGACTGCACATTTCTGCACAATTCCCCCTGGAATTTCTGCGGGAATTGTCCCCACTCACTCTGTTTCTTGGAAGGTCTTCCAAAAAAGCACAACAATTATCTCTGTCAGCTTTTATCACTAGATGACAGACATCTCTGAAAACAAAGAAGGGGTTTTAGAGCCACCCAGAGAACAAAGGGAGAGCACTGAATCGTTTCCAGTAGGACAAAACCACTCTGGGAAGCAGAAACCTTATGGGGAACCCTCACTGAGAATCTCTGCTGCTCTGGACAAATTCCAGACAAATTCAGGGACAAATTCTGATTTCAGCTGGGAAGTTACTCTGCTTCAAGTCAGCACAAGGTTGCTCAGAATCTGGTCCTAAGTAGCTGTCTCCTTCTAAGCTCTTACTTCAAAGTAATTTTCAAACTTTACAGCAAGCACAGCATGAATGTATTTAAAATTCATGAAAAGGAGAACTATGAAATTTATTCTTGAGCTTCATTTTCATAGATTTCCTTTCTAAAGCAAGACTGGCCACTGCAGTTAATGGAGCTGTGTTTGTTACGAGCAGAGGCCAGTGCCTTCATTGCACTGAGGACAGAAGTTTGAGTCACCCAGGCCAAAGATACAAGGCAAGGTCTGGGAGGTAAAAGGGCAATGGATTAGTCATCCAGCAGCCAGCCCAGCCCCAAATCTGACATTTTGCACTGTGAGAACAAGTCTAGAGGAGATTCTTCCCCATCTATTGTTGCAGAATTCAATTCACATGAAAATAAAACATAAATACAGTAGTTGAACAGTGAAGCAGGAGGAACAGTATTTCATTCCAGAGCTCTTCCAAATGATTCCTTCTGCCAATTCATCAGAATACATTTGTTGGTTTTTGTTAAGATTATAAGTGTGTGTTTGTGCGTGTGTGTGTGCAAATTATTAAACAAAAGCCTCTCTCAAAATAAAACCACTGGGAACCTCCGTGTAATAAAATGAGTCACACCAGGATGCGATGACTAAGAGGGAGAACAGGGAATTCCACTCCCCATGCCAGCTTTCTTCATGATCAATTTTCTGTCAACAGGTGATGGGAGCTTGTCTCTGCCTTTTGTTTATGCCAAGAATTATGATTATTTTTTAATATTCTCCCTAAACAATTAAGCTGAATAATCAGGACCAGGCACACTTCCATCAGGCGCCCCCATAGTAAACAGTGAGCCAGGGAATCCAGGCCAGTAGTGGCTGCCTGTGTTAATAAGGATTTACCAGCTGTAAAATTCCAAAATCTTGTGTCATACGGGGAAACCTTCCAAAACACTGGATTCCACCCTGTCTCGCTGAGCCTCTAACAGCTATGGCAACTCCGTTTCTGCAGCCACACTCTTCTGCATTTTTCTCTGTGTGAGCCTTAGATTTTTTCCTGTTTTGCAGTGTTTTTCTGGAATCCCCGGTCGGGCCATTGCCTCGTAGGATTACAAGAACACCTGGGGCAGGCAGCACATTCCAGCCAGGGGGAAAGCTTTGGGGACAAAGGTTTGCTGGCTTTCAGCACCTACAGCAGCAAGGAAAGGCACAAGGTACCTCATTACCCTGAAACTTTCTCATTTGTACAGCAGAACCAGGCAAACCAACCCTCCTGATTAACACTGGCTACCCTCACATTCAATATTTAAAGTTGTTTGTTCAAATAGCAACCACCTCTTCTGAACGAACCTGGGAAAATACTGGAAATTTTTTAAGAAGCTTTTTCTCTATTTTATCTTGAATTTGCCTGAGAAAATTGCATCATTACTGTTGGATTATTAAGTTCACAGAGTTAACTGCTAAAAATAGTTGGCTATTTTCTGCACTCCCCAGGAGATCTTGGATCATTCATGAAACTGTCAGGCTACAAAAAGGGATTCAGCTCCCTGTTTGGAGCACGGCGAGGAACTGGCCTTGCAGAAAAGGGGAACACTGCTGAATAGACTCGGAATTCCCTCTCACCTCTCCCACAAAGAGCATGATCCTATCATCAAACCAACACAGCAGCAACCTTCTCTTCCCACTAAACCTGCCCTGATGCCACCCCACTTGAGTGTGCTGCAGCATTCCTGGAATCCCCCGGCACATTCCAGGCCTTGTTGGCAGCGTGTGGGACGCAGCATTTTGGGCACTGTGCAGACCAGAGCCTCAAGCCTCAGCCCCACACTGAACACCACAGCCTGAGCCTGCCCTGCAGAGCTCTCCTGCAGCCAGAGCACATCCAAGAGTATTCCAGCACCACTGCTGGGCTCCAGGGCTGGACAGACTGATTTTGTCACAGGGGCAGTGAACGTCCACACCTGGGGGCCCTGGCAGCTGCCCCAGTTCAAAGGGCACAGGCAGCACCTCCTCCCCTTACCCTGCCTGGCCCAAGCTGGAGATTTATGGTGGAGGCACTCCAAGGATGGACCTTGTGTTTGGGTTGTTTCTCCACCACCCACATTGTCCTAGCGATGATTCACGGTGTCCATGTGGCCACCAGAAGAGTTTGGCAGGGGGAATCACAGCCCATTTGCACTTTTCTCCCCCAGAAACACGAACCTCCTCTCTCACTGACAGCAGAGCAGCAGTAACCAGTACACAAATGGGAGTAAACACAATGCAACCAGCATCTGACTTGCAAATTATTACATGACAAAATAAATAAAAGGGGGAATTCCAAATCTCTTCTTTTTTTAACTGCACTGTAAGATCTGGCCCCCAACCAAACATTAACACCCTTGACCTTCACCCTATTCCAAGTCCTTGATAGCTCCAAGACTGCTTTTCAAGCTTTCTCTTCCAGATCAAAATTAAAAGAATACAGTCCAATTTAGTTGCTTGCCCTGACCTACTTTAATTTAGCTGGGCTCAGTTACGTGTCTCCAAGTTCAGACCTTCAAACTCTGTCAGCCAAACTCTGCTTTTGTGTGCTGGGTTTAGGGAATTCATGAGTTCCCCTGGCTCACAGCAGCTACATTTTACGATCTTGCATCAGCAAGAGATAACTGCAAAAAGAACCCAGAACTCAAAGGTCTGCGTGTTGATAAATGCTAACATTCAGAAAATTAATGCCATTTATGCATCAGCATTTCAAACAGCAGTACTTTATCCCCTCAGAGCACTGAGCTGCAGCCCCTTCACTCCGTTTCCTGCTGCCATTTCCTGTCGTGAGGCTGAGACTGTCCCAGCCTGTCCCCAGCCGGGTCCCTGCCACCGCCTGCGGCTGGTGTGACACGAGACACTCACTCCCACAGTGATATCCCCCCACAGCTCAGGGAATTGTCCTCATTTCCCAGGTATTTCTACAGAAAAAATACGTATATCTGCAGTTCTGTGAAAAGACAAATAAACCCTGTTCATTACTGCTCACGGAGACACGCATTTTTGTCACAATTGAGAGCAGTTCCACGTTCCTCTGCGTTGGTAGTGGTGGGTGAAGGATTGTCTACAAGATCTAGAATTAATGGAACGAGCTTCTGAGCGTTTCCCTGAGGGATGGCACCTGATTTACAATTGTGACCCCAAAGAGCAGTTCCCTCAGTTTTGTAAAGTGACAGACACCTTCCCAGCTTCACCCAGATCTGAGGGACACCCAGAATTTGGAGTCTGTGGAACAACGAACAGGAGAAAATCTGGCTGCACAAAAATACTTGCAGAAAGATTTTTGGGGGAAAATGAGCCTTGCTACTCTCACCTTAAACACTGGACACCCAGCCAAGGAGCTCTGTGGAGCTGGTGTGCCAAAAGCTGTGGGATGGTTACCTGCACCACTGCTCTCACCCTTGCTGTTACCAGCACAGCTCAAACTGGTGGCAAAAGTGGGAAATCCAGCACCACTAGCTAGCACAGACAAGGCTTGTGAGCTGTTAAAACGAAACCCTAAGCAAACCAAGCTTCCCCTGCGAGCTTGCTGCATCTTCCTGCCCCGACAAAGGTGTGATTGTTGCACAGGGACAGCGCTGTGCTCTGGGAGAGGCGCAGCCCGCTGCAGCAGGGCTCGGGCAGAGCTGTGCTGCCAGCCACCCCCAGCACGCTGCCTGTGGCTCAGCCTGCCCCGAGCAGCTCAGCAGCACTCTCTGCATGGGCTGTGCAGGGCAGGGGAGCCGTGGGTGAGCTGCTCCTCGCAGGCAGGCACTGCTCCATCCACCGGCCGGGCTCGCTGCTCCGGGCTCCTGCAGCCCCAGGCAGTGGCAGCTATCAGCACACATCCTGCAGATATTTAGAACTGGCTGCAGGGCGGAATGAGGGAGGTGAAATGTGCACAAGATGCTGATTTTCAGGTGAGTGGGACACTCATCAACCTCTGAGAAGCCAGGCACAAAGCAATTCTCAGTTTGCTGCGCTCAGCCCATGCATGATCTGCACGTCCAGCTCAGCTTCTTAACCTTCCTCACCTTAGGATATAGCCATTAAATAAAGCAACCTTCACTTAAAAGCACTTCAGGGCACCTCTGTCAGAGGTGCTGCTGCATTATGGAACACAGAGAGAACCACTCAGTCCCCCAGATAACCCACTGCAAGCCACACAGACTCCTGATTCAGCCCAAGGATTTGTCTCTGGACCTCCCATCCTCTAAATTCCCCTTCTGCCAATCGTTTATTCAGAGTCCAGCAGACCGAGACTGCCTGCAGAAGCTGAGGGCTGGGGGGAGGCAGGATATGGAACACCAGCAAGCAAATCCCTGCTCCAGACTGGGCACTGCCTCTGGGATAAGTCCCGTCTCTCCCCTACCAGGAGGTAAAATAAGAGGAAAAAAAACCCTGCAGTTTCCCCAGCAGCGAAGAAAAGCTTTAGATTTAGTGTGGAAAATGTTGTTGCTCTTTTTACTTTCTAACATCTCTTCCAGCCAGAGCCTCCTCTGCTCTTACACGGAAACAGGGGCAGGGCATTTGGGATGTTTCCTCGAAATGGCATCAAGAGCCACCTCCTCGGAGTGGATCATCTCCTGTAGCTGCTGCAAAACATTCTTGGGACAGGTGGCACTGCAGGCTGCCAAGATGTTCCCATGCACCTTCCCGAGGCGCTGACATGGTGGAACAGTGGCAGCACAGTGGGAAGGAATTAATCCATGGGCTTGAAAGGAAACAGAGCGTGCCAAAAGAATTCCTCTGACTGCACAGGCTCATCTGAGCCTCCACAGCTCTTCAGAGCCTTTCATACCTGCAAAACAGCCTGGCTTGCTGCTGGTGTGGGAAGGAGCTGGGAGCCACAGGATGCTGTTTTCCCCCCATGTCACCAGCTGGTGCCCATGAGGGTTCACGAATGTACATTCATTTTCAGCTTGATTCTCACTTTTTTCCAATGGCATTACCCCATGGATCATGCACATGCTGCTCACTTGGGCAAGGCAATCTCTTAAAATCCTTTCAAGTCACTGGATATATCACTTTAGATGCCTCTGCCTCAGTTTACTGACAGAAAACTTCCAAGTTTTCTTAACAGCAGCGAGGGAACACAAAGTTTACAATAAAAAACATGAAAGGAGAAGGGACGGATTCTTGTCTCTCATTAAGTGTACAAAAATAATTTTATATAAAAAGACACATTATGTTTGTTTTATCTCCGCAGATTTCTAAAGGGAAGAAAACACAATCTTTGCCTGAAGTTCACGTTAATAAAAAAATGTTCATTTCAATGATGATTTCTACAGTAGCATGAGACTAAACAAGCACAGAGGAACATGCAGTGCTCATATCCTTTCTCTGATAACAAATCCTGTCCCTGCTGATTCCCAGTGCCTGGATCCTTGTGAAGCAACAACACAAACAGTTGCTCCCAAGTCTGACTTTACTCACGTGGTTTTACTGACATGAACTTGAATGGGACTTCTCACTTGAGTAGAGTTAATCACGACCACAAATCTTAAGATGAGACTTGGCACTACAGATTTGCCTTATCCCGTTAGGGAAAGTTAGGAAAAACCTGCCTTACCTGATGTTTTTTCTGTGAACACCACCTTGGACTCTGCTGTGAAATTCTGTCCAGTGAGGATCATCTGCTGTCCTCCATAAACCAGGCAGCTGTCAATGTCTTGTCTCTCCACCATTGGAAGCTCATGAGCAGACCTTTGGGCTGTGGACAAATTGCAAACATGAATGAAACCAACTCTGTTTTACCAGGACTTTCCAAATCTTCCCAGAACTATCCACAGATTGATCTTGTCATCGTTACCATCCGCTGACTGCCAAAGCAGCTTCTCCAGGGTGCTAAATTTAGGTCTGAGAGGGAAAAATAAACTTACTCAAGGCATTTTATTTGGAAACATTCAGGAGTTGGCTGCAGTGGTTCAGCTGTGCTGGCCCTGCTCCTTGTCCTTGAGAAAGGACAGCTTGGATGAATGAGCTGAAACTTGCCCATGCCTGTTTCCAAGTCAACGGCCAAATTTTCAAGTGCAGGCACACTACAGCCCTAGAGCCCAAAAATTCCACCTGCACAGAGGATTCCACTGAATAACACTGAATTCCTTCAGAGGGGAAAAAAAATTAAAATGAACCACTTCTCCAAAATCCCACTGCCTCCCACAGGGCAGGGCCTGGCACAGGGGGTTGCCAACAACAGCTCCATCTCCCTGTGTGGGCCCCGAGCCCTGGGCTCGCTGCAGGGGCAGCCACGCAGCCCCAGGTGGGATCAGGAGGGGTCACACCAGGACTGCTGCAGCCCAGGGGTTTTGCAAGAGCGTTCTGCAGAAGCCTGAACATCTGAGGAGCAGGGCCCTGTGTCACAGACCGAGTCTGAGTACAGAAGGCAAGGGAAGGAAAGGTAGGGTGGGCTCCAGATGGACACGAACGTCATCAAGGCTTTCTAAGGTCTTTACTGTTCTTGGCCACGAATTTGGAGCGTGACTTTAGCAAGTTGTTCTCTCTTTCCCCAGCCAGAAAAGCAGGACAGCACCATCTCTCCACCTTCTTTCCTCTGATCCCATTCAAACAGCTGTTTGCATGGTCAGGAAGGCTTTGGAGAGCCCTGGTCACCATCCCTCAGAGCCATCCCAACTGTTTGCTATCAAGCAGCAGGAGCTGAAGAAAGTGAAGATGTGAGAACTGTTCCTACAACACAGACAGCTGGAAAATATCAGGAGCTTCCCTGTGAGCAGACCAGGTGGGCAGCAGCTTGGGGCTGGTGAACTGCGAGTTCATGACCTGCACTCAAACTCCTCCAGATTCATCCACCCCAACTGGAAAGGCCTCCAGAGGATCCTGCTCATCTCTTTCCCAGCTGCCTTGGCTGGATTTTAGCTCTCCCTGACAGAGACCCTGAGCACTTGTGTCTTCACTGAACACCGCTGGCTGCCGAGGTAGAAATGAGGAAATGTGATCCTGGATGTGCAGTGCTGGCCCTGACTCACACCCAGGCAGGCTCTGACCTGACCTGGCACTGCTCTGCTGCTCTACAACCCTCACAAAGACGAAATTCTCTCGTCACCTGGAGAAAATGCTGGAATATTTGGTGAGAAAACCCAAGCATTAAACCTTTCAAAGCAACTTTTCTAGCTCTGCTGAACCCTCCGGTCACGAGACAGAGATTTTGCTCTTATTAAAGAATAGAGGCAATTCAATAATTGTAACTTTCTTATGCCATTTGAGAGGCATTTTTGAAATCTATTTATAACCACCTTAGGATTCATTGTTCTAGTGTGTAACATCTGGGCTGATACACTGCCAGTTATGAACATATATTCAGATTGTTTTCAAAGAAGCTGGCAATTTCTTTCACATGGCTGTAGGATTAATTTTTTTCCCAAAATACTAACATTTTTGATGAGTTCCTAATTGGATTTATCACAAAGACAGATCTGTAACCCCAAAGGCTTAAGAGTAAATAGCAATCATCAAAAAGCATGTCCACGACAGTCAAGAGAAAACATTTAAATATTTAAGCACTGCCCGGGACACTCTTTATTCCTATTCAATCACCAAATTTCACTGCCAAAGAATCCTAAATCATCAAAATTCCAGATTAACCTACATCTCCTTCCAGCTTCATTGTGTTAATACGGAGCTTGGTACCTGCCATCCCACAGATCAGTGGTTTCAAAGGCTTTTTTTGGCATGAGGAAGGACAAATTTTAGCCTGGAAGTGACTCTGCCTCATCTCAATTACATTTGGAGCTGCAGGGGGAGGTGTCCAAGCTCCTGAGCCTCAGACATGCTGCAGAGTGATCCCACCTGGAGGAGCCCCCCCTGAGCTCCCCAGGGCAGGTACCACACCAAAGGCTCTCCCTGCCCTGTTTCACCTGAATTCTTCTCCTCCCTTGGGGTGGTTTGAAATCCTTTTCTAATAAAAAAAACCCCAGCAACTTCTCATTTTCCAAAGTCTCTTTTTTTCACCCAAGAGTGTAAGAAGACCTCACCCCCTTCCCCATTTCCACCAGTACAGAGGTTCAAGGTTCAGTGTAGAGCTGCCTCAATAGGATTATTTTTTTTTCCTCTGCAAGAAATATTAATTGCTAATAAATCCCCTTCCTCTAAGGCTCATGATGGGTGCACTGCACGCAATAATTTCACACTATTCCTTCTCTTCCCCCAGGGGTTGACACTTCATAAAGTGACCTACAGCTACTGGAGTTTATGAGCTTTGAATAAACAAAACACTGTTGGTTTAACCAGTTGGGGTGTTTACTTTCAATAGCAACAGTTACTGACATAAGGCAGCAAAGCAAATGCTATAGAAATACTCACACTTGGCCTGAAGCAGTGTGTCAACCTATTAACAGGGGACATTATTTTTCTATTTTATTTGACTGTTTGCAAATCAAGATGTCATGGATTCGTGGTGCCAAGAAATACAATGCATGCAGTGACACAAGACAGAAAAGGAGCCACTGTCTGAGAGCCCTGAGCCCCTCCAGTGAGCTCAGCCTGCAGGGAGCAGCCCCTGCTGCCCACAGCCCACCCAGGCTCCCCTGCAGCCACTCCTGTCAGAGCTCCAGCCTGCAGCCCCCTCCCTGTGCCAGCAGCTGGAGAGAAGGGCAGGGTGCAAGCTTAAATCTCTGGGCCAGCAGGCTGGACACCTCACATGGGATGCACAGCTGACCAGCAGGCACTGTGCCAAGGCAGGCAAAGGTGCTTCCCCAGCTGCCCACAGCACCCACACCTCTCCTTTTGCAGCAGAGAGGAGATTGGGCTTTTAGGCAGAAAAAAAGGGGTATTTTGAGAAAACTGATTACCTGGAGAAGTCTGTTGCAGCTCCAAATCTCCCCCACTAGAGCCTCACCCACTGCTGCTGGGAGGTGACAAGGGACAATCTCAGCTGGAGCAGCCTGGTCTGGTGCCAGGTGTCCCTGCCCGTGGCAGGGGGTGGCACTGGATGAGGGTCCTGGGACAGTGAGCTTTAAGGGACCCTCCAAGCCAAGACACTCTGTAATAGTGTGATGAACTCCTGCTGGAGTGAAGCCCCTCCACACTCCTCCCAACACTGACTCCAGATCTCAGCTTCCCTGTTGTCCCCAGCGGTGACAATGAGACAGCAGAGATTTTATCTCTGTGATAAGATCCTCCTGATCAGGAGGAGCAGGACTGAGGCTCACCTGCAGCTCACTGGGTTCAAAGCCACTGCTACCTCTGATTAACTCACAAGCCAAAAAACCAAAAATGTGGCTGTTTAGGAGGGGTGGGGTCACAACTGGCACCCCAGGGCACTGACCTTACCAGAACAAATATTCAGATCCCCCCTGGACACCTCTGTCCTCACCCTGCCCAGAGCAGCCCCAGCTTGCTGGAAGCCCTGGAGCTGGGACTCACCACCCTGACACGTCTTTCCAAACCTCCAAAGGCTCTTGATGCAGCCACAGACTCATGCTGGGTGTGAGAAGAGCAGATAGAGCAGGATGTCTGCTGCTGAAAACCCCCTGAGCCCTGGAAGCAACAGCAGAGGTGTAATTTGTTACAGGATTAATTCTTCCACCTCAGTGCAAACCTCAATGAGCCAAAGAAAATATTTCATTCCTGCTATCACACTGGGTTTATTTACCACGAGCTGCCTGTGGTAGGACTGATAGGAGCAGAGCTGCTGTGCTCAACACTTATCCAACCCATTAATGTTTGAGAGACTTTGATCCCCTCCATCACCCCCTGAAGCATCCTGAGCTCTGCAGTGGGAGGAAAGACAAAGGCTGGGCAGCCATGGGAGCACCAAGGGCAGCAGGCATCTCCAGCAGCCAGGGAGACACCAGCAACACAGCCTAAAGAGAAGCAAACTTCTGATGGGAGGGATGGGATAATTTACCTCCTGGTAGGAGTATGGAGCAGTGGAAGACTTAAGAACCAAGTAAATAAAGAAAATTTCCAGCCCTCGTGGGGAAACCTTGAAAATGTGGTCAAAACACTCTGAAAAGAAGAACACAGTGTGACTGACAACAGTTTCTAATTTGCTGCCAGCAAGACTTAATCAGCAGTTTGTGCAGAGCCATCCAAGCAAAAAGCACCAAAAATAGAGAGCTTTTCTCCACCTCCTCCTCTGCAGATAATTGATGATGTCCTCGCCAAGGAGGAGTGACAAGCACGGATGGCAGCAGTGTCAGATAAGTGTGACACTTTCTATGAACTGCAGCCAGCTCAGCAAGGCAGTGTGTGATGAATGACAGGAAACCCATGGCCTGGGCTCACTTCTCTGTCACTCATCTCTGTGGGCACGCACAGCCTTTCCCTGCAGCCCCTCGTGCAGGGGATCTGCTCAGCTGACAATCTGCTCAGCAATCTGTGGGCTCTTCCCACCAGCAGCACTGAAGACAAGAAGTAAACAGGAGTTTATCCCTTTGCTCTGACTCGCTTTAAAGACTGAAATATTTCGGTTGCACGTTCAAAGTGGTGAATGTTGTCAGAATCAGCTTTTACATTCTGTGTTTCCAGAGAGAGAAAATGTACTTTAGAGAAAGCACCAGTTCTCCTGTCAGCTGCACTTGCAGCCAACTGTGTGACTGTCTTGAAGTTGAAATGAAAGGGGGAAAAAATTCATTTAATTCAACTGGAAACCATGATGCTCCCATAATAATCATGGTTATGGTTAAACTTGCAAATAGGTATCTCCCAAGTGCAAACAGACCATTTGTTTCTGCTTTTCTATCCAAATTAAAGCAGGGCTCCTTCTTGCCTGCTGCTGTGTTCCAAGCAGCACAACTCCCAGCTGAGGAAAAGCACAACCTGCCTTGCCAAGACAACATTCTTTTACATGACTAGCTCTTTCCTCTGTAGTTATTAATGTGTCACAAATCATAGGCTCAGATTGTCTAATATTATGGGAAAATCTACTAGAAGGAGAGAAAAATAAAGGAAACTTCCAGGGAAATTGATTAAAGGGAAATAAGAAATTTGACCCAATTTAATGGAACAAAATACTGTCAATAATAGAAACTATTTAAATTCCTCTAGATGGACACACGGTTCTTTAGCAATAAGTTTTGTTTGTTTTGCTTTTTTACCACCTCGGAACATCTATTATAAGAACAAGATTTTAGCCTCCTTCTCTCGTGCCAAGTGCAATTTAGGTTTGCATTTTAAGGGATCCATGAGCACAGCTCAGGGTCGGCAAACCTGGATTCTACAAAGCCAGAACTGTGACAGGCTTTGGGAAGGTTTAACAGGATTCACTAGAGTAAAAACTGGGGCACAGCGGAGGACACTCCTGGGCCTCACACTCAGACACCTGCATGAAGCAGTGTTTGGTTGCTGACAGCACGGAGCAGACCAAGCTGCCCTACTAGCCTGGATTCCACCCTGCTCCTTCTCTGCTCCAGGATGCTTCAGCCCAGGAGTGGAGACACACCTGCAGATGTTGGGGCACCCAGCCTGAGCTCCCAGAGGTCACCACAAATTTATCTCTTGGAGAGGCAGCCCAGTGTCACAAATTTCTGTAACACCAGAGACCACTCAGTCCCTGAGGAAAGAGCTCCAGCTCCTGGTGAAAGGTAAAGGAACGGAACTGATGTTACAGGAATTGTCCTCATGGCTCAAAAATAACGTTCTGCAAGTGACAAACCCCTCCAGGGTGATTCCCCACGTGGCTGTGTTTGAAGGGACAGGTGAACTCAGTCACCCCTCACCTGCAATGTCACCAGCAGCTCTGTCACAGCCCCGCTGGCCCAGCAAGAACTCACCCAACAGCAGCAGGTTCCTGCCTGAAGCACTACCTGCCCAGCAGGGATGGACACCTGGACACACGGAGCAGAGAGGGGGCAGGGAGCCAGGCCAAGCAGGACGCTGGGCTCTGGACCCACACATCTCCTCTGGGCTTTGCTGCCACTTCACTGACTCACCAACACCAGGAGAAGAGATTTTTTTCTCTTTCTTTTCCTCACCTTTCCAGCACACACCTAGGAGTGAGTGGTTTCCCACACCTGGCTGAGAGATGGCCTGCTGCTACAATTATCAGAGGGACTTCAAATGCCTTTGCCTCCTCTGTGGCTTCAGGATGAATCAACGGGCAACAGCAGAAAATCTGCTGAACTGTGCAGGCTGTCTGGGTCTGAGGTGCATTTTAAGGCACAAGTGATCACTTAACAACATCTCACTCCCTCGGTCCTCCCACACAGCTGCCTGGGGAGGCACTCGCTCCGGATGATGCTTTGAACCTGTGAAATCCCCTCCGAAAATCTGTCAAGTGCTGAATGTGACACAGATGAGGTGGAACCAAAGAGCCCTCTGAAAAGCAGCTATTTCACAGTTCTTGCTTCACTGCAGCTAATGATCTGCTGACACTGGTGGGACTTCCTGGGGATCAGCTTCTGGGGAGGAGAGCGTTCCGATACTCTGTTGGTAGCACCAGTGCTCAGGGGGAGCCCTGGGAAGGGAAACGGGCCCTGCTCCTGGAGCTGCTGGAGCCAAGGCACTCCCAGAGGGGCATCATTTCTGCTACCAGACACGAGGGATCCTGAGGAGAGCCCCTGGGGAAAAGGGTTCTCAAAACCCACCCAAACCAAGCAGAAAACAAAGGGAAAAAAGTGAACCCCAGCAGCACAGAGGGTGGGACAAGGAGAAAACATTTGGACAAGGAGAAAACATTTCCCAGCCCCAGTGCCCCTTCTTGGCAGGGGCTGCCTGGGAGCTCTGCAAGGTGTGCACACCGCCTGGGACAAGCTGAGGTTAGCACCTCTAGTGAGATTTAGGCTGCACTGCTAATGCTGGCTGAGCCCACTGATGTTTTTAACTATCTTCCCAGAACCGGGCTGAGATCAGGAAGTGCTACTGAAATGCAAAAACAGTGCTAAATATGCAACATACACACACTAAATGGCAGTGCTCATTACTCCAGATCACTTCACACCCTGCTTCCTTGAGTTCAGAAAAGCACAGCCCTTCACATAGCTCTCTAAAATGCCTGTATATCCACTATTCCAAAAATAAAACTTTCTGATTGTATTTCCTTGCGGATCAAATACTTTTTTCTTTTAGGAGCTTGGCCGTCTTCTATGCAGCCAACATTTTAATACTTTCATTATAAAAAACCCCCACTAACAATAAGCCACTTATACTGGTATCTCCACTCTTGGCTTTTTTATACCCCTACGACTCATCAGTGCAAAGACATCTCAGAATAAATGCCTCAACATCTCAACCAAGGCTCTGCCACAGCAGTCACTGCGCAGGCAAATTAGGTGTGTGCTGACACTTCTGAAAAATGTGATTTATTATGCAAACCATGCCTGGATTTCTGCTGGAAATGCAGTGATGGGCACAAATACAAGGTGCCATTGTGGAAGGGCCCTAGAAATGCCTGGCTTACTCATGCTTGCTTTTCCTGAGGAGAATTTGAGCGGGTGGGGGATGATCTGTGGGGCTCCCTGCGGGATCCAGGCCAGCCTCCTGCTGCCCTGTGCTGTTTTCCTGCCCACAGGGTGTAGGAGTTACACCTGGAGTTTCCCCACCCCAGGAGCTCCTCACTGAGCACTTCCTTTAGCAGATGGACCTTTGTTTCAGCAGGGACACGTTTGGGGTGGAGGCCACTATTGTTTCAGCCATCTGCTCCCACAGAGGAACGGGACAATTTCCTATGGACAGAGGTGGTGGCTACTCCCACTGCTGTCCCTTCCCCACCACAGTGCCCAGAGACTTCACTCAGCTGCTGAAACGCTCTGACAGCTGGTACCTTCCCAGAAACACTGCCAAGAGATCATTCAGAGCCATCACCCTCTCCCAGCCTTGCCTTGGTTATTCATTTGTACTGCTTTTCAACAAGCTGCCATCAATAATTCACTAGCCAGCTTGATTTCCCACCCAGAACTGGCTCCTCTCGTTCTCAGCAGTTGTGCTTAAGTAAAGTCTGCATCTCAACAAATGCAACTCACACATGAGAGACTCAATGGCTTTCTTCACATGACTTATGGCAGGATAGGTTCTGCTAAAGGGGTGAGTCATTCAGCAAAGGCAGAGGAAAACTGTTCATTATATATTTGTGAAATCCCCAAACCACCAAAGAGGCACCATTCAACAACAAAAAGCATCACAGGATGCACAGGAAGCAGAAAAGTGGGCAGAGCCCTTCCAGAAATGACTGTGACACAGGGGCCTCACCAGAGGCCTCCCTTTCTCAGATCCAGTCAGTTGCAATGAGTGGGAGGTACAGTTCTGAGCTCACACACTTATGGGATTTGCACTTCAGAAATCAAAACTGCCAGTTTTCTTCTGCCCCCGGGGGAAAACCAGAACAACCCCTGCCTCCCCTGCTTCAGCCTCCTGAGCTGTGCGCCCCTCGGCACTGACAGCTGGAAAAAACAATGACCAGAATGCACCTGAGCCTCAGAATCAAAGCTGTCCCTCCTTTCCAGCTCAGGTCAGAGGGCTCTGGTCACTCCTTTGGCACACAGGACTGGCCACTGGAGCAGCCCCAGTCTGAATTCAAACCTCCAGCCACCTGCCAGTTTGTGGAGGACAAGTTCAGATGGTGCCTCCACTCGAAATAAAGCCAGACACGCGGACAGCTTGCACACTTTGCCAAGAGTTCAGCGTGTCCCTGCTGCTCCTAGGGAACACCTGAGAGGCAGCAGGATCCAGCAGGATCCAGCAGCCACACACTGATTAAATAAACTTTGCAGAAACCCCCAAACTTGGAGCTTGCTGTCCCCTCACAAGCTTCAAGCACCTTGAAGAGCTGCCTGCCCCCCAAACTTCTTTCAGGACAGGGAGTGCCTGGAGGGAAGAGGAGGGTTTGCAAAAAACCCAAATCACAGAGGAGGTGCTGGCACAGAGGAGCAGAGCATGGCAGGGTTTGCCAGCCTGGTGCCAAGCACGGCTCACTGTCACCATGGGCAACAGAACAGAAGTGGATTTTTATTTAGAGTCATTTATTATACTTTGGTCTGAGTTATATTTTAGTATTCTGTTAAGTTCTATTAAGGTTAATTCTGTCAAATTTAAGTGTGGTTTAGTTTAAGCAAGGTTTAGTTTAAATATTGCTTAGTTTAAATTATGCCATTTTAAGTTCCATTAAGTTTGGGCCCTGTTAAGTTTAGCTTGAATTTAAGCTTAAGTTTTATAAAGTTTAAGTGATAATAGATCTGTATCCTATTTATTTAAAGTTTTATTACATGCAGGTTTTATTAATTTAATATAACTTCAGATCCTTTAGCCAAAATCCATTCATATTAAGTATTGTTTAATTTTAAAATTTCCTTAGGTTTTGTTAAAATATGCTTATCTAACTTGCAAAGTTTAGTTATTTTTTCCTCAGAGATAAGCCAGCTTTGACTGGGACAGCTGTGATGAAACATTAGTAAATGTAACAGTTCTGGCTTCTTTTTCTCTGACAAGGTCAGGATTAATACACGGGAAACGTAGGTTTCATGTTTGGATTTGGCTGTTTATAAATTCTTATCTATTTACAGACTCGCCAGCCATGAGCTCTAAGTAGCAATTCAGAGAAATGAGGTTAAATGGCTGACCTCTGACTTTCTCCAAGGTTATTGAAGCGCTAATTACCCAGTAACGAGGTGACACCTCTATCATTTATAGTTCTGACCCAATAATGACCACCCAAGGCCCGCAGTGCAGACCTTTTCCACCCAACTCCAGAAACCCACCCAAACCCATGGAGAAGAAGGGCGCGGCCAACGCCCAAAGCCCCACCTCGCCTCACAGGCGCTGCCACATCCCCAAACCCCCCACCGAAGCGCCCGGGACCCCGAGCCGCTCTCCAGGAGTGGCAGGGTACTCACAGCACTCGATGGGGTTGGAGGCGGCCTGCAGGGACACCACCCTGCCGCTGGGCTCGGGGATGTGCACGCGGAACACCAGGCGCACGCGCGTGTTCTTGCGGCCTATGTCGGTCTCGCCCTTGCGCAGCTCGATGTCGGCGTTGCGCAGCTTCAGGATCCCCGCGCAGTCGATGCTGCAACACACCACGCAGCCCCAGCTCAGCACCAGGTGTCTGGGGCTCTCAGGAGGGCAGCTGGAGCCTAGAAGCCAGGAAGCCTCTCCTTTCCAAGCAGAAAGGCTGCTGGGGGAAAGTCAGGCGAGGCAGGCGAGCTCGCGCATCCGCACACGGCACGCGGGTAGCTCAGCAAGGAGAGCGGTTCCAGCCAGGTTTGTTTCCAGGAGCTGAAGGGGAATCCAGAGCCTAAAGGGCTGAGGATGTGCTGGTCTCAAGGTTAAGTATGAGCTCCAGCAGCCAATGACCTTGAGGCACGGGGGTAGAGCCAGGGGCAGGTAAGGTCAGTGACCTACAGGGAAAATGGGGCCTGTCACCGGGCTCCCAAAACCAATGGGGACAAAGGAAAGGAGACACCAAAGGGCCAGGGGAGTGGGGAGGGGGGAACTGGGGCAAACCATCGTGCACAGAGCACCATTCCAGGGCTCCTTGTTAGGAATGAGGTATATTTTCTAAAAAAAAAAATGTAGAAAGGATGTGGATTTTGTGATAAAGTAGGGGGGCTTAAAAACATAACTGCTCTGCCAATTCCGTCAGGATCCTGTGAAGGATGGAGATACAGCTCTTCCCTCTGCAGAGCAATCACTCTCATGCCTGGCAAACATTCAAGCCTGAAGTTTTCAGACTGGTGCCCACTTCATCCCTCTGCCTCCATAAAACTGGAAGGAGTAATACAGACAAGATGTGCCTGTGCTTGCTTTCCTGTTACCCTATTACAAGAGGAGATTTCACAGCCAGAGCACTTGGCTGAGTTCAGAAGAGATGTTTTGCATTCCATTAAATGTTGTAAAATGCATCCCACACCTGTTCCTGCCCCTGTTCCTCACTGTGTCCCTGCAGCACAAGGACCTGTGGTTCCAGCCTTCTTTCCCTGAGTGCACTGCAAACCCTTCTGACTGTGCAGATGATGGATTTTCAGTGAGACACTGGATGCCCCTGGATCCCTGGCAGTGCCCCAGGCCAGGCTGGACACTGGGGCTGGGAGCAGCCTGGGACAGGGGAAGGTGTCCCTGCCATGACAGGGGTGGCACTGGATGAGCTTTAAGGTGCTTCCAACCCAAACCAATCTGGGATTACAGCACAGTCACTACAGAGCAGAAGGGCCTGCACCATCAGGGAACTCTTCCAGCAGCTTTAACCCAGGTGCTTGTAGCTGGTTTTGTAAAAAAAGGGTCCTGCCCTTGTCAATCATCCCAATGTGCTGGAAAGGGGAGTCCCTCCAGAGCATCATTATCCTTTGTAGGATAATGAAATATCCTTTCCAAAGAGAAAGAGCTTCAGTGCCAACTTAATCCACCTCAACTTCACTAACAGAAAGCAATCTACTTACGTTGCTTTCATGTTGTTTTTGGGTTCCAGGGGGATCTCCAGCACCTTGGTGTTGCCAATGATCTTCTCGTAGCTGGTGGTGGTGACGGTTTTGCCTGTGATGCGATGCACCTGGTAGAAGGCGTGGGGCTTCAGGATCCGCTCGTCCGCCGTGCCAATGAAGATCTGCAGCCCCAGGGGTTTGTTCTCCACGTACCCGTGCAGCTGGCAAGACAGGAAAGATCTGCTGTCACACACTGGGCCTGCTGTGCCCTCAGGAAACCAAGGAGATTTGCAGATATAGATAGATAAATGTAGGTATCTGGCATTGATTCGCTGCGCTTTGAAACTCATCCTTCCCCCAGCTGTTGGTTCACCTTCAACCATTCCTCTTGCCCTACATTAAAACACCACCTGTGCAGGTAGAGATGGCATTTTGGGTCTGGGACTGAAGCACAAGGATGTCTTAGTTGACCTTAGAGCCTGGGGTTTCTAGGCCTCAAGGATACAGATTCTTCTGTCTGTTTTTTTTTTTAATAAACACCATTTGCTTCAAGGAAACCAGAATGCCTCTATAGACCAGGAGACAAGGAAATTTCTCCTTCTTTATTAACGTTCAAAATTACAAATCAAACCATTCTAAATTTCTCACATAACCAAAAATGAGAACCAGACATTTATCTACCGCACAGCCAAGGATTGAGCTGAAAGGCAACTTTATGGTCTGAGACATGCTAAATTTGTTTTCAATTACTCTGTCCACATACAAAACCTTGATGAAGCCATACAAAGCAAATAGTACTGGAAGATCAGAGAAAAGGAAGATTAAGCTAATGGTATTCATGGCCAAACCAGAGTTTTTTTCCTTTTTTGTCTTTTCACCAGTCAGCAGGAGGTATCCTTGCACAGAAGGATTAATTCCCCCCTGGAAGGGGACCACATGCAGCATCAATGCAGTGCTGGCAGCCTTCCTCCAGTATGGCAAATGTAAGGCGACACTCACTCTCCAGAGCTATCACTCCTCATCCAGCACATACTTTGGAGGCACACAAAGAGACCCAGAGACCCCTCCAGCCAAGGCCCCAGAGAGCAGCCTGCACTGGCATCAACAGCTCCATGAATAGCTCCATTGAAGGCACCAGGCCCTAGGCAGGGCTTGTGCAAGAGCAAACTGCAGAGCCCAGCCCAGGCACAGCCCAGACACCTCCCATACCTCACTGGCACCAGCCTTCTGGAGATGGGGAGGAGGGAATGGGGCTCTGTGCAAACCTTCAGCTGCCTCTGGGAGCCAGGGGAGGAGCACCAGGGTTGCTACTGCAGACACAGCATGGCCAGGAGTGATAAATACAGCCATGGGCACATTGAGGAATGGACAAAGAGTATGGGACATGAAAGGCAACAGAGGCCAGAAGGACAGATCTGCTGGGAACAGGCACTGCTGGAGGAATCAGCCCCTGCTGATCCAGAGCCCAGTTCCACTGGGAGCCACACAGAAACTCAGCCTAAGTACAGGACTTCCAAAATGCACCATTTCCTGGCCCTCAGTGCAAAGCCATGGTATCACCAAAAGCCATCCTGTGCTCACAAGGGGGAGAGCAGTTTTTAAACACTGAGCGTGTTCACTGTCATGCCTGACAGAGTAATTCTTTGTGGATCCAGCCACAGCAACCAGAGGATCCTTTGCACAGGAGGGGTTATTACAGTGACAGAGGAGCAGCCTTTGCTCTCCCCTCTGTCCTGGCAGAGCAAAATCCCAGAGTAATGGGTGGGAGACTGAAACGGAGGAAAACAGATAATAAATTACAAAAGAAAATCTGCCCCCGGTGAGCACAGTCAGTAGCAGCTGTAACAGAACTGGCCACATACACAGGCTTTAATACTGGCCACCTTTAAAAGTAATTTTAAGTGGTGTTTGCTCATGTACAGAATGAGTTCCCAAGACAAAACTGTTCGTGGTTGTCCAATAATGTGCATGTCTGTGGGTGTGTGTTGTATAAATGCATACTGACTTAAAGAAGAGAGGAATTGATTCCCTGTTCATATTGCAAAGTCTGTATTATCTGCTGGCCCAGGGGCATAAAACACACTGTAAAAGGCCTCCTGATCCTCCACAGAACCAGATTTTAAATCAATTGTTTGGTCAGTGGAAGAAAATGATGGGTTTTTTTGTAATTGATGGTATTATGGCAATGCTGTGGGATGACATCATTGTAAAATCAGAGTAGCATTATAAAATGCAAATAAAAAAGGAAAAAAATACATGTAAAGTAGTCAAGTGTCCACATTTAAAAGCATTTATCCTTGATCTAACTGGTTTCATCTTCACAGAAACACTCCAGGAGCTTTAAAATCAGAGCTTTACACTCATCTTCACCACCAATTTAGCACATCTTTGGTCATGTCACACAAGCTCTCTCTCTACTGCACCAGGGAGTGGTGATGCTCACCCTGCTCAGCAGGGACAGAGTATTTGTGCTGCTTTTTTATAGAGAAAATTCACTGTGAGCTAGAATGAAAGAACACACCAAAGCTATGCCTCAGTTATGTCTCTTCTCAAAATTGAACTGCTAGAGATTGTCACTGTCAGTGAACACTCACCTCAGCTATGCCAGGCAGCTGCTTTAATATTTAACCAAAGCATTGACTTTTTCTTTGGAGAAGCAAAGGAGGAATAAATTTACCCTTAAACAAACTTGGAAAAGTGAAGATTTAAAATGCATTTTGAAATACTAACTTCGAAATTCATTTTTTCCTCCCTTACAACGACCAAGCTGCTCTAAAATCTCTGTGTTTCAGTGTTGTTCTTCTGCAAATCAGAGCTGCTCCCTCCAAGCCCTTCCAGGGGAGCACCAGCCCCACACCAAGGTGTGCCTTCACTCTTTCTCACTCTTCTTTCCACGAAGAAAACTAAATCATCTGGATTTCAGTTTCAAGGGAGCGAGGATCAAGAAAGATTTATGAATACAGAACTCTGGGAGGAAATATTTTTGTGTATTATAAGGTGACCTATTCACAATAAAACTCCCCCAAACTGTATACAGGTCGAGCTGGAAAAAACCCAACTCCTTTGAGTCACATTTGCCACAAGGGGAAAGAGAGGCCAGACATGATGTGTACCTTTCCATACTCTATTTTGGGACTTTAAGATCCTATTTCTTTCAGTTGAAAGATTTTTCTTAAACCTTGCTTTTGCCTAACTCTTACAATATTAACACAGCCAGACACGGGCTGGTCTGTGACCTGAGGAAATGCAAAGCACTTTGGCAGATAAACAAATAACATCATTCAGAAAACAAGGAGACTTTTCATGTTTGCTTTGCTGCTATGATTTGGTTTCTAAACAAAATGGAAATGTGGGGCCCGATTAAAAGCATCATCTCACCTCTGCAGAAATCAAATTCATTCTGCACTCCGTGCATGGATCAATAGCAGTCGAATTTGGGAAAGGGGAGGATTTGAGTGCCACTGGCAGGAAGGCACCTGTGTAATTCTGCATGCACCAAAGGAGCAGATGTGCCCTTGGCTGCTGAGTTTGCTCAGTTACACACCCAACACCACCCCTGAGATGGCCCTGGCACCGCGGCCACCACGAGCACACATCAGCCACATGAAACACCCTCCTCCTCCTGCTCTGTCCCAGAACTCAGGGCTCACCACAAACTGAGAACCCAAACACACAGCACTTCAAGCCAGAGTTGCTAATGCCCTTCTAAACCATTTCCTACCCCGTGCTGAATGACCCAAACCCAGTGCTGGCAGTGGCCCTGCTTGGGGACAGTGAAACACAGGGTCACCTTTGCTGTGCTGCACAAAGAGCACACCTCTGCACAGGTGAAGGCTGCAACACTGCTTAACAGTGCTAAAATCAAGGGATAAATTGACAGCAGAGTCAGAAAGCAAGGCAAATCCTTTAAAGAGTCTGTAGGTGATGACCTGTACGTACAACACATCTATACAGGGGGAATTCAGTGCAATTTTGAAATTTAGATCTTTTCAACCTGGGATATGCTTTCTTGAATTTACATACTATTGTAATTTATGCAGAATTACATTATTAGCAGGAAAAAAGAGAGATTCATAGGAAATTAATAAGATAACTTTTTACTCTTACCCAGAAGCCAGGCCAGCAAGGGGCAGTGATTTCCCAGGTCCTGCAGGGGATGAGCAGCCAAAGCCCAGTGAGAAACCCGTGGTGTCCATGCCCTGTGCCCTGCTGCAGGGAATGCTGACCCCATCCTGCAAGCACCCCAAACTGGCACTTCAGGCACCACTCAGCAGCTGCAGCACCTCAGCTCCCAGCAGTACTGCAGGCTCTGCCTTTTCACTGCTAGGTTGCAGAGCCAAATTTTCTTGGGGATTTCTGCTTTAGCTGTTGCACATCAAAAGCCTCCGTGCCGTGCCGGGCTTCGCACGACAAAAGCAGCAGGATCTGCAAATCTTACTGGTGTCTCTGAAGAGCCCCGGTAAGACCCTGTGTGAGGCCGCCTGCTCTAGGGAGTACAAGGCAGGAAATTATTTCCCACTCATCCCCACAGAGCTCTGCCTGTCGGGCATTTAGGTCTTTCTCCCTGCGGTGCACAAAGCTGCATCTTTAACGCACCTTCCCTAGACAACGCCAGGAGGAAAGTGTAAATGTGGCGAATCCATTCTCTAGGCTTGCGGGTTTTATCTGCTCAGCTCCCCGGGTCTCTGAGCTCAGGGTAGCACGGGCTTCGGTCCATGACTGCGCATCACTGCCTGCGCCCCTGGAGTCTCTGGGGGTGTGCATGTGTGTGGCCAGCCCGGCTCATTCGCACGGACCATCCCACCGACAAGTGGGAAAACAGCCCGGCGAGCAGCGCTTAATGAGGAACGAGCACAAAGCGCTGAGAAATCGCTTCCTCCCGCGGCTGCCCTTCCTGCTGCTCTGCCGGAGATAAGCGGGGCTGCTCGGCGGGCCGGGGCTGCGCTGCCCCCGCCGCCTTCCTCCGCTCCGCTTCTCCAAGCCCCTGCCGGAGCTGCGACACCGCCAGGCAGCCGTGCAGCAGCCCTGCAGCAGCCCTGCAGCAGCCCTGCAGCAGCCCCCTCCACACCCTCTGAGAAGATGTTCTGAGCGAACAGCCCCGCTCCTGTCCCCCCTTCCTGCTGCAGGCAGCTCCAGCTGGGATCCGATCGTTAATCCCCATCGTTAACACCCGCCGACTGCAACCATGTCAAGGGGGTTTTTGGGGAGGTCTCTGCTCAACAATACTCGCGCCGAGATGGAAAATGTCATTGCATTGTCTCAGGGAGAGTGGCATATCAATAACTGTCAGGAATTCAACAAAGACCTCGTCCAGCCTCTGCATCGTGCGGCAGCTCCTCTGCCTGCTTCAGTCAGAGCTGACATTGAGCAACAAAGCCGAGTGTTCTCACATGGTTTTGTTCAATTTAATGTACTTGGGACACTGCAAAAAAAAAACGCAAACCAGAAGGAAATCTTTGCCTAAGTTCCTTTTGCTCCTTACCAAGGCTGTCCAAAAAGGCCTCTGAACACAATCCTTTGAACATCAGATCCTGCTAAATTATGGGGGGTTTATGATATTCAGTTTTAGGTGTTTCTTATTTTGGTGACAGTTTAGTCAAAATTCCAAGGGTTGACTCTCACTTGCTCTGCTGTTCCTCACAGTAAATAACAACCAGACTCCCAGTGTCTTCCTGAGATTTCTGCTTTCACGTGGGGTTGATACAGGTCTGGGACAGAGAGCAGCTCTTGGGAGAAAGCAGTCAGGAGGGTTTGCTCCTCACTGACCTCACACCGCAGTGTAAGCAAGGAGTTTCCTCTCTGGGTTTCAGTTTCCCTGCCCCTGTGAAGAGCTGATCCTGCTCTCAGGATGCTTCGACTATCTCAGATGACAGTTTTGAAGAAAATGCATCTGTCCAGGGCACACGTACAGGGAGGAGGGTTTGGAGATCTCATTTTCACAGCTGGCTAAGAAAACCAACTGTGTCATTAAAGCATGCATGCTCACAACAAAAGAGCTAACCCTTCCCAGCATGACAGAACTCGCTGTGCCACGGGGAAATCAGAGGGCGAAAAATCAGAGGATTTTGACAGAATCACACTGGGGGAGTTCCTCAGCACGGGGCTCTGGCACCAGTGAGCAAAGCTGGACCCTTGCCAGCCGGTCTTGGGAGAGCAAGGGAGAACTGGAGGCTCAGCTGGGCAGGGAAGCCCGTGAGCAGAGAGCTCTGTGTGAGTTTACAGGGCACTGCCTGCCCTGTGTGGGGTGCTGGAAGTGCCCACATCTGGGGCACACAGCCAGAAATTCCAGCTTTGCTTTGCAGCACACTGACCCCTCCATGCACAGTCCTGCAGCGAGTACCTACAGGAAAGAATAACTAAATCTTGCATCTGCCTCATCCTATCTCTAACCCACAGAACCTGCACAGCGCAGGCATCCCCCACAAACCAGCTGGTACACGCTGCTTCCCCTCACCTCTGCCAAAACTCCTCTCCATCAAAAGCAAGGTATTCTGAATTAGGCTCAAAAGTTTCAGTGAGAGCTTTTTATTCAGCTCTACCTCAGAATTATTGCCATGCTTGCAGCACAGCATGAGGGCTGCTGACCTACCCTGATATTTGATGGCATATGAGTTCTGAAGAGAATTTCCCAGATGCAGCTAAAATCTCTGGTTTGGCCACTGCACAGCAATCCCTGCACATGGAACAGCAGTCAATAAACCCACGGCAGAGAGCTCAAAGCTCAAGAGGCCCCTACAACGATGCCATTGTGCAAACAAGCCCTGTAGTCCTGCAGGTAAATCAGGTGTGAAAGGTGCAGGTGGTTTGTCACACGTTGCTGGGGGAAAACCCCCGCAGGAGCCAAAGCCCGGCGCCAGACCAGGGAAGTGATGGCCACAAAGAGAGCGGCACAAAGATGATGAGCAGCACCAGCCGGCTCCAGCCCAGCCTGGCCTCGCCCTTCCCTGCACAGGGGCCTCGGGAGGGTGGGGAAAAGGACAAACTCAGCTGCTGGGATGTGCCCCCGGCAGCAAATCCCCCCGGGCAGGCTGGCCGGGGTTCCAGCAGCAGCGGCTCCAGCCCGGCCCCACGTGTGAGAGTGAGAATCACCCCATCGAGCTGTGATTTGGTTTTGAGTTTCCATCAAAGGCTCTGGTTTCACTGACACACCAATGAATTAGCTGAATGTTGGAAGTCACATACAGTTAAAAGTCAGAGCCCCATGGGAAGCCCAGGCTAAGAAACAATGTCTCCTTTGACTGCGAAACCACACGAAAACACAGACGGCAAAATTCAAATATAAAAGGAAAGTGGAACATACGTTTGTTATTGTAAAGCAGCTCCTGTGAGCTCCACTAACAACTCTGCCATTCCAGCTTCTTTTTAATAAGAAAAATAAAAAGAAGCAGTGAAAGTCACCACAATTTTAAAAGTTAAACCCCAAGGGAACGTTGGGCTGGCTGTGCTGAACAGGAGCCCCTCTCTGTACAGCTTTCCTGCTCTAGAGAGGAGAAGGCAGGAGGAGCCTGGCACCCAGGGGTGGATGGGCTGGGGGTCCCTGTGCCCACCCCTGCCCTCACCTGAGGGTTTTGCAGCCCTGCTCTGCATTTGGATGTTATCCCAAGGTGAACAGCTGGGCCACGGGTTGGACCTCTGCCATCACCCTCCAGGTTGGAGTTTGCACTGCCACCTCTACCCCAATCACATCCACAAGCTCTTTGCACAGGAGCAGCCACTGCCCTTCCTACTGGACAGGCTCTCCCACAGCCTTGACCAAAGCAGCTGGGTACAAAGCAGCAGCTTGGGGAAAAAAGATTGGGAACAAACGTGCCTCCCCCTCCTCTGTGGTCTCAGTGACCAGGGGACCTGCAGGATGGAAGGAGCATGGAAACTTCAGCTTGGTCCTTGCCACAAAGGATCTCCTGGCTATTCCCAGCACCTTAACACCCACTTCCCTAAAACCTGAGTGTCTCCACAGTTAACACACGCTGTGGGCTCCTCCCAAGAGTGACTCAAAGCCCTGAGCTGGGAGCCTGTGCTTCTGCATGGCCCTGCAATCACACCCGTGAACATTCCATGGCGTGCACGGCTTCTCCCCCTGCTCCTGCACAGCCAATGTCCCATTCCACCTGGTCCAGCTTCCCAGAGGCTTGGATCACCCAGGCTCTTCTCCTGCCATGCTTGGAGTGCACAGCTGCTGCAGAGCCTTGAGCACAAACTCTCGGGGCTTGACACGTGAAGAAGAGGAAGCAGCATCAGAAAGATAAACCACAAGATAAGGCTTGGAGGATATGAGATGGTCTGTAGCTTCAGAGCACCCAGAAGAAGAAATCTGCATGCAAAATGCACTTGCCAAAAAATAAATATTGCAATGCCAACACCTTGCTGCGAAAACCAGCCAAGATCTCTTCTGCCAGCAGGTTCAGCTGGGTAATCAGTCACGTGGAGGATTAATTAAAGGCTCTTTTTTAAAATCAGATTTCTTTCAAAAAAGATGGTATTCTAGAAAAATATTCTGTTTACATCTGACAAGAATACAAAAGTTAAACTTCTCTGAGGGGAAAGAAGGAGAGGAAAAAAAAGAAAGATCCCTTGAAGCCAAGTAACTTCTGCCATGAAAACTTTGGATTTTACT
The DNA here is from genome assembly GCA_013401135.1 of Cettia cetti. NCBI lineage: Eukaryota > Metazoa > Chordata > Aves > Passeriformes > Sylviidae > Cettia > Cettia cetti. Next base: position 54,503 of record VZUI01090699.1, read on the forward strand.
AGCCTCCCCCAGTCTGAGATGTCATAAACCATACAGGTGCAACTATCTCATTGCTTGGCTTCCATATGAACCTGGTTATGTTCAAGTGAACACAAATTCAACAAATACTTCCAGCTTTACAATAAACCTTCAGAAAGAAACTGTCCATATTTTCCCCAGATGCAGGCACAGCTGTGCAGAGGCACATCTGCTCAGGGAACTAAAGTGGACATTTGAATTTATAGTTTTAGATCCTGAAGCTTGATGGCAAATTATGATAAAATCAGCAATATTGGTTCCTGTCTTCAACAGAAAATATAAATGCCTCTTTGATTGATATTGATTGCAGGAAGGAAACAAATTCTATTTCCCCATGTCACAAGAAACTCCTTCATTGCAATAAGGACCCTGCTGATGGGAATACCTCGGGAAGGTAAGTGATACTGTAGCTGCAAGCAAACTGGGAAAGGAGCAAGTGCTGATTGGTATCATTCCTGCATGGAGGTAGCTTCAAACACACCACAGGAGGCTGTGAGCTTGTCAGACCCAAACCAAAATCCTGCATTACTGAGGTATGGCAAATGTGACTGCTGTTTAATATTACCCTTGCACCCTTTACTCAAATACCCATTGCATACATGTAAGTCCAGCTCCATCAAAGCAAACAAATTCATTGATTTAACAATTTATGGCTTGATTTTAAAAGGGGGAGAGCCTGCAGGGGAATATTGAACATATGTTTGAAGTTAAGCACAAATCAACCCAGTGAAATTAGTGGTATTGATCACATGCTTGAAATTACACATAAATGTTAATGTTTTCCTGGTTCCTGCAAGCCCCGAGTGTGTCAGGAACATCTGTGGGATGCAGCCCGGCTTTGTTTAGCGAAGGCTGTGGCTGTGGCTGACCTGTTCAGCTTCCACACATCATTCCAGCACTCTCCCAGTGACACAGCACAGCCTCGACCCCAGCCTGGCTTTGGCTTTCCTTCAGGAAACATGGGCTGAGAACAGGGGAAGTGAGGGAAGTGACTGATGTGCCCCCACTTGGCCGCACTGCAGCTACTCAGCCAGTATTTTATACCACGCTTTGAAAGGTGAAGGAAAAGCTGTTCACACTCCAAACAGAAGAAGAGTTCAGCTCATTCACGTCTCAGGTCAGCAAAGGGACGAATTCGTTCTCTGCAGCCTGAATTTTGCTCACTTGTTTCAGCAGTGACTTCCCAGGCACCTTATGACAGTCATCAGGGGATCACACAGAGGTTTACACAGCCCAGAAAAGGCAGCAAATTCATCGTCCCACGTTTCTGAGCTTTCAGAAGCCAACCCAAACCAACCTCCCCCGAGTCCTGCACTTCACTCAGCTCAGACCCTTTAAGCACATCCGAAAGCTCACAGGGTGCTCCTCTTTCAGGGGCAGCCCCCAGCAAGCATTTCAGAGCTGAACTTGCCCCCCTTTTTGCTAGAGGGGGATCCCCAGAGCCTCACCTGGACCACGGGGTGCCCCCCGGTGGGAGCCTTGACGGCGCCGCGGCTGCCCTCGGTCTCGTAGTGCGCTCGGTGGTGCGGCTTGGGCTGCACCTCGATCCGCAGCTCGTACGAGCCCGACTGGCTGGACAGGGGCCACTCCAGGGGTGGCAGAGACTGCACAGGCAAGCTGGGACACACAGAGAGAGAGGACAGCAGGGAAACTCCTGAGAAGGTGGTTTCTCAAAGCCCGGATCCCTCCTTCCTCCCAGCGCCCCTCTGAAACATTCAGGAGTCTGCTGTGAGTTCCCGACAGGTTATGCCGAACTGCTCACGTTGGACTGCAAGCTCTGCTGAGGAGATGACAATTTCTGTGACTATTTCCACCTCCTTTCAGAAGAGAATAAGGTGTTTCTGTTTCTTAAATAGAAATATCTGTAGCAGGCACATTTTCACAAAGATCTCCCCCTTTTATCTAGCTTCTGCTGTGTGTCTCCAGCTTGGATGACAGAATACATACTGTGAAATATTAACTCCATTTGCCATTACCTACAGGCTGTGTAAATTAACAGTTATGATTTCCATAAATATTAAAATGCACATCAATAAAATGCTAAATATTCTTACCTGGTACTAGTTTTCCTGTTATGAAAACACATAAGGCTTTATGACATGAAATGAATACACTGCAATGTACAACTGAAGCCTGCACTGGGTTTTAAACCACTCTTACTCTGTGTGTACAGGCTGCTGCCAGGACTGGTCTGACAAGCCAAGGGAAGTCACAGCCTGTGCTCTTTCCCTCACAGTTTGTGTTTAGCAGGTCAGGAACACCCTGGGATAACGGCGGCGTGGGGACAAGCCCAGAGCCAGGGGGTGGCACTGCCAGGGGGCCAGCAGGGGCTGGGAGCCCAGTCACACACTTGGCACCCTCGGTCCTGGCAGATGCCACACAGCCAGACAACGGAGAGCTGAGATTTGGGCTAAGGGACAATTGACAAATTAACAACCAACACTAAGTCACTGGAGTGGAGCAATGCTCAGCCTGACCTGCAGCAGTGAGCTCTGTTCTGAATCAGGCATTATTTAAAGCCTTTTTACCCTTGATGGAAATGTGGAAGTGACTTTACAAAAGCAATCCCACCATTTTAAGAGCAGCAGGATGGCACCAGAGCGTTCAGCCTTTGCCAAAGGCTGTCTGCAATCTGCTATTTAGACAAATAACTTGGAAATTCGAATTTGTAGTGTACTGTGCTATCAACAAACCTCTTTGGTGATGTTCCTTCAAAAGCCTGACTTTTTCATCTCAGAATCCTAATGGACCAGGCTCCCATTAATCAGTGCTGTCCCTGAGCACTCAGCTCTGGTCTGCAGCAGGACCTGCCCAGGAAAGCACTCCCTAGGGTTCATCAGCCATGACAGAGGGCAGCAAACCACGGAGAAACACGGACAACACCCCCCCAGGGATTACACACCTGCAGATGGGTATGGCGGGCACCAGCTGCTTTGTCCAGGACGGAGGAACCAGGAGGATGGATTCTGGGGCCGAGTTCCTCCTGTCCTCCTGCTCACAAGGCCCGTGGAAGTCAACAGTCTGAAAGACGTGGCACGGAATGCTGTTTTTGTGGGAAGACATGGACGAAGGGTCGGGGCTGGTTTTCCAGATTTTGGTGGGGACACCGCAGGAAGGATCCGTAGGAAGGCTGCTCATAGCATCCATGGGAAGGGGAGCGCTGGCCAGCTGCGTGTAAGTGACTGCAGAGGAGTCTTCTCTCGGGGGGACGCGAGGAGAGGGCTGTGGAGAGGGGGTCCGTGAGTGCCGGGGAGAGCTGGAGGGCAGCTGAGTGCCGTAGAGCTCAGTGCAAGAGTACCTCCGTTTTGCACCTGGTGACGAGGACCTTGAGTTGGGACAGGGTGATGGTGAGTGGCGTCCCAAGCAGGCTTCCTCCGTGGTGCTTGTTCGTGGTGACATTATTGGAGAGGTTCTAGGAGAATAATGAGTATGGATGTTTTGAAACTGCGGACAAAGGTCATCACTAGGACCATTATTTGGTGAAACACATGGTGACGTGCAAGGAGATACATTTGTCTCTGAAATGAAACTTGCAGAGGAGCCGCTACTAGCTGGGCTCAGACACAGTGGTTCTCTGTAGCCCTCAAAGCCAGGGACAGGCAGGGTAACCCTCGGGCTAGTGGTGGCTGAGTTTGGCTGATGTTCTACCAAAAGAACATCTGTGTCTCTGCTGCGGAAGGGACCCCCTGAATGAATCAGTTCATGATATGGAGTTATTTCAATCCTAGGGCTCGGAGCAGAGGCCCCTGCGGCGCTGGCAGGGTGTGTAGGTGTTGGCCCTATGCTATCTGGCTGTCCATATCTGCCCATGGGGTCTGCAGAAAGGCTAGAAAAAGGCAGGGGGCATGGCTTGAGGCCACAGTCCAAGACATCATGAGCGTATGTAACTCCAGAGGGTGGGCTGTTGGTTTTATGTGGAGTCGGTTCTTCTGGAAAAAGAAGGGTCTCTTTAAGACTGTAAATATTGTTACAGAAGCTGAGCAATCATGGATTAAAAAAAATGCATATTTATAAACTGCTTGTGATCTGATATTAGCTTATTATTTAATTCTTTTTAACTGCAGTTAATGTCTGTGAGAAGCACTGGATTAAAAGCCAGGGAAGCTCAAGTGCTCAGGGCAGGTGCAGCATGGACAGGAGCACTGCAAACACCTCCAGCCAGGCTCCTGCTGCCTGAGCCTCACCTGAGGGATCACCTGGACAGGTGAGCAGCGTGTCAACCCCTCTCTCCACAGCAGGGCTGCCCTCCTGCCAAGGACACCTCTTAGTGACACCTCAGGTGCTGTGACTTTGGTCACATTTTGCCAACTGGAAGCTGGACTGAGAACAGCACATCACAAAATTGCTTCCAGACAGGTCTGCATAAAACCAAATGTTGAGGAACAGCTTTTGGAGAAGGGAGAAGCACCTTCCTTACACAGGCAGGAAAGGCTTCATGGTCCAAAGCTGAGCTCAAACTCTTAAACTGAAAAGTCAGTTCTGTGTGGTGATTTGTTTGGCTCTGTATCATGACAGCAAGTTTGGTGACAGCTTTCATGTGAGTCAGAAAACACATTCACAAATATTTGTTAGAAAAGAGAAGTGGGGAGGAAGAATCCAGCCCTGTGGTTAAGGGCAATCACATTCCAGTTTCAGCCCAGGGAACACCTTCAGACAGGGGTTATAAAATACACAATAACAAGTTCAGTAGAACCCTCTCTCTGCTGGTACCAAAAATCCTCAGTTTTCAGAGGTTCCCATTTTGCACACTATCCCCAGGTTGCAGAGCACAGGGATGCTTGCAGGGAACACAGAATTCCCAGCAGCACTGCTGAGCCCAGTTCCAGCCTGGACCCAGCACCCAAGGGTGTGCAGGGGCATCCCAGAGAGCAGAGCATGGCAGGTATTCCCACGGACATCAGCTCCTGGAGCTGCCCCAGCTGGGAGCTGAAGAATATTTGTCATCACACAAAAAACATGCAAAACATTACCAGGATTTGTATATGTTTTTAAGGATTTCAGTGTATCCAGCAGGAAATACCTGAAACAGCTCCACAATTTGGGATTATTTCACAATAGCTGCTCGCTCTGGGCACAGATCAGTGCATGTCACAGGCAGGGGGTTTCATTTAAATATTTAACTCACTGTTCCAGCATTTTCTCTAACTCCTACATGACATGAGACAGCAATTCCCATGAGAAAATATCATAGAGAAAGCCAGGCAGGAACTGACTGTGCTTTCTGCAAAAGTAGCAAAAGTTCCTGGTGAAACATTTACATGCAGAGAGATTTTGACTTGTTTTCAGGGGGTTTCTGCTCATTTTTAGGAACTGCTGAGCCTTTGTGTTTAGTGGGAAACCCCAAGAGCCGAGCAAACAAACCAACACACAGAAGGCCTGGGACAGGAGGGGAGCTGCACAGCACAGTCCAGCCTGCACATTTCTTAAGGTTCCCTCTGGCTTTTAATCCCAGCACACAGCTGTTTTGGGGATAGGAAAACAGCAACGAGTCACGGAATTCTGAGCCAAACATATTTTTAGCGCCGTTGATTTCGGAGCTTTGGCACTCAGGAGCAGTGTGTCATCCCCATCACTCAGGTCTGACACATCAAGGCTCGAGATTGCTGCTGAGATTCCCTTTGAACAGAACTCGTCACGTCTCGGGAATGAGCAGAGTAACACACCCCCCACAGACCCAGACCATCGCTCCCTCGGCTTTGGGGAGAGCCCAGCTGATGCCAGGGGGCAAAACCAGCACCAAGCCGAGCCAGGCTGGGTGCCAGGCTCGAGGCAGGATTTGTGCAGTGACCAGCAGGAGCAGAAAACCTCAAGGCTTCACCTCAAGGAACAGGTGAGCTCCCCGTGCAGCACCCCCGCAGCTAAAGCTGCCCCACCACACCCGTTAAACCGAATTATCTGTGCCAGGCACAGACAGGGACAGAGCCAAAACTCAACACACCGAGCAGCAAAGCCAGTGGGGGTAGGCTCATGTTGAGGGGTATAGGAAAATCAAAAGGATTTGCACGTGGAATTTTCAGCGTGCTGAATAACAAACACACCCCTCGCCCGCAGTGAGAGCCCATCCAAGACCGGGCTTGAGAGAAGCTACACTCTCTTTGCCCATGCCCGCAGCACCGTGTGCCAAAGCGCATCCCGCCCGGCACGGCCCCTCCCGCAGCGTCCCCGCTCCAGGTGCGAGCAGCACCGCTGGCACACGGCAAGCCGCAGCCTGCCCCTGCCGCCGGACCCGGCCGGGCCAAGACACACCCACGGCTTCTGCGCGGCAGCAATATTTGCTTTCCCCCGCGTGGCTCGCTGTCAACAACGCGGGCACGGCCGCGCACGGGCCCCGCGCTGCTCCGGGCAGTGCCCGGCGCGGCCCCGGCGCTGCCCAGCGCTCAGCCTGCCGGGCCGGGGAGAGGCTGCGGCCCTGACTCATCGGCACGGCTTCGTCAGGAGCCCGGCCCGGGGCTTTGGGGAGCTCTCCCGGCCCCGCGGAGCTGCACAATGAAATCACTGTCCCGGCCGCTCCTGCCCACGCCGGTGACGCCGCGGTCTGTCCCCATGGCGACGCCGGTGATGCTGCAAGGCGAGCTCTGACATCAGCGGGGAGGGATGTGGGGCACGGGGCGAAGCAGCGAGCGCTGCTCCCAGAAATGAACGGCTCCTCCGTGGAAATCAGCAGGAATTCTGGTTTCAGCAGGAGGGGACTGGCTGAGGCACTGGGGTCAGGAATCTGCCCGAGGAAAGGGCAGAGCAGAGCCAACAGCCGCAGGAGAGGAGCAGCAGCAGCAGCAGTTCTGCAAACAGCGCCAAGCCCCTGGCCTTGTGAGGGGCAGAGGATGCTCAGCTGCTTCCTCCCTGCCCTTGCAGAGACCAGTGGGCACACAGAGCCCGGGACACAGCAATGGCTCCGGGCAGATGATGGCCCCAAAAACACTCCAGCTTCTCCCTGAGCTGCCGAGGCGAGCTCGGGTAGGGCTGCAGGGGCTCAGGGCACCAACCTCACGCTGCTGGCCCTCTGGGCACGGCAGGGAACAGCCCTGCCACCCTCCAGCTGGGCTCCCCGAGGAGGGAGAGCCCGCTGCACCCCCCTACAAGAGAGCAGGCACAGCGGCAGCCCTGCCAAGGTGTTTGCCAAGGACTGAAGCAGCTCGGAAACCTCGGTGCAGATGCCTCAGGGATACAGCTTTGCTCCTAAGGCTGTGCCACCTCCAGAGTTCATTATTTCTGCATATTGCATCCCAGAACACAGACTGGAGTACTCCAGCAAGGGGCTGTCCTCTCCACTGCGTTTCTCAGCGACAGCTCCTCAGCACAGGCAGCACCAGCACTTCCCCCCTCCCTGCACTCAGGCATTTCCCAGCCGGAGGTTTCACTGCTGATTCACCCTCTGATTCAGTACCAAGAGATCCTTCTGCTTTGACAGGGGGTTAAAAGAAAGCAAATCTCGCACCCAGGCAGCACTGGCAGCTCCTCATGCTCTCAGTCAGCTTTACTGCCAGCAAACAACCTTCGCAGTGTCCCTCAGCTCCTCTTCCCAGAGCAGCCTGAGCCCCGAGCCCTCTGGGATCCCACCCAAACTGCCCACAAGCTCCCAGCTCTCACTGCCCCTTTTTTTCCACAGGTTTCACCCACATGACTTTCTCTCTCACCACAGCAGGGAATGAAGCAGGGGTCTGGATGCTGTACTGCAAATAAGCACCAAACCAACTCCCCTGGCCAGGCCAGGAAGGGTGCAGCAGCTCCACCAAGCCTCTGGAAGCCAGGCAGCCTCCCCAGGTGGAGAACCCAGGGAGAGTTGAACCGCAAGCGAAAGAGACCAAGGGATTTCAGTTTCAAAGGATTTGACCCTCGATTTAGCAAACTCCTTTTCACACATCTCTGAAGGGCAGAAAGGAAAAGGAAAAGGCTCCCGAGGTTCCCCAAGGCCAGGGCCACGGCAGTGTGAGCACACACGGCTTGCTGAGGGCCACCCTGCGCTGTTTTAAAACAAGGCAGCTACTTCAAAGGCAGCCGCTCAGCCAAATGTGACCGTGCCAATTAGCATGAAATTAGGGAATAAAGGCTCACCCGAGCGGCTGCATTCCATGCTGGGTTTATCCAAACCATCCTCTAGGAAAAGCTAAAGATAGCCCTGTGCAGGCCAGGGAGGGCAGGGGCACAAGTTGGGTTTTGACCTCACATCCGCTGGCTGCAGCTCCCGGGATTTCACTGGAGCCCCGATTTGCATAAGTAAAAGAGTCGATTTTCTTTTTTAATTAACTTGCTTATTGTCATTTGAAAAGGCCAGTCCAGAGCTTCTTTACATTTTTCAAAAGCTGAGCTGTCTGTTATTTACACTAACTGCTTGGAAGCTCCAAGTGAGCGCCGGTTTCCTGAGTGAAATCTGGAATTCTCGGCTAGATGTGCATATTTGTTTCTTTATGGCAGGGCTGAACAGTGCCTCCTGTGTTCCTGAGCCAGCCCCACGACCCAACTGCATGCACTTTCAGGGTTTTTTTTTTTTGCCTTTTAATAGCCTTGCATCTGGGAGAAGAAAAAAAGGAACGAGGCAACTTATTCAGGGCTTGACACTTACAAGACGTGGCAATGTCCCTGGGAGCCTGTCTACATACCAACAAGCATTTGGAGCAATATTAATATTTATGGATGCTCCCTGCTTCCCCTCTCTGCACTACACACACACAGACCTTGTAGATCCACATCACCAGATGCAGAATAAAAGTCTAATGAGCTACAGCAAGGGCCTGAGCCTAGAGAAAATGTTCTTTCCCATCTGCATTCTTACATGTTGTCTCAGGGCAGGATTTCATTGGGAATCTTATTTAAACACTGCCTTTGTTTGGATTTGCAAAACACCCCTCAGAGGATCAGCTCCCAGGAGGGTTGACCTCAAACATTAAAAATGAAGTGGCAGCTTTACCCCTCAGCAGATCATCCCACAGTGAGTGCCCTACAAACCTGCAGGGAGCAGAGCACTGCGTGGATTGCAGTCTTTTGTGTCTCATAGCAGCCAACAGCAGGTGTTAGGGAAGAACACACAGAGCAGTTACCAGAACTCACTCCTCTGGGAGCCCTGTTTGTAGGAGTTCATTTGGAAATGCTCATTAACTCACCTGTCGTGTCTGAAATGAGCTAAAATTTGGGATACCGCTACCAACACCTGCACGAGAACTCTGCAGGGAACGCATCTAACATTTGTTTTTTAAAGGACACAGAGAACATCCTCAATGGCCAAATGAAATCACAGCGTCCTGAGAGCAGTGTAAGCCTTGCCCACACTCCCCAAATCCTGTTCACTGGGCAGGCCCCTGAGCTCAAGCAGATGTTTCTTGTTTGCAAATCCTGAGAAGATTGCTAATTAAAGTCTGGCAAGTACAGGTAAAAAGCACTCTGTACAGCATTGCTGCTTTTGGGAATGGCTGGCTTCAAGAGGAACATCTAATATTAATCATATTGACTGCAGGATTTTTGTTGACCCTTCTTTCCCCTGTTGCTTTTATGGCAGTCCATGTTCCTGTTGGCCCAGGCACACATAGGCACTACTGAACACCAGCCACTTTCAGGAAGGATATTTCTGGCATCCCCATGACAACAAGTTGTGATATAGGTCCTACTTTTAAAACATAACCTTGGACGGATGCTGCCAATTTCCAACCTTTTAAAAATTGTTTATCAGGAATAAACATTCACCCCAATCCATTCCTGGAGCCCAAAGTTTACATTTTCCCTTTTTTTTTTTTTAATTTAAAAAAAAAATCCCTTTTAGCATGCTTATAGATTTGTTATTTTAGGACTTGTCATGAGCAGTGGGTGGAGCAGACCAGGCTGGGAGGACTCCAAATACAGGAACCAGACTGAAGTGCTGGGACTCACTCCTTTGGTTTTGGTTCCACTTTGAGTCCTCCTCTGCACAGGACTTGCTTGCCCAGTGCAGTTCAGAGGAGGCCAGAACTGCACATGAGCAACGAGCATCAGTTACCACCAGCATGTGGATAAAGCTCTTGCTCAGAATTTGACCATTTTCTGCTCTCATGTAAACATGCTTTAATCTTTTGTACATTAAAGGTTGCGGATGTATCCTGGATTGCTTACAGACTGGAGCTGGTGCCTTTTCAAAGCCAGGGAGAATGTTCTCCAGATTACAATGCTCATATAGATGGTTGGGATCTTTTTTTTTTTTAATACTAATGATTTCCATCTTTGAAACAAAATTACTACTAATTATGGTTTGCAGTCATTCAAAAGTGAAGAAAGCAGGCTCAAGAAGGAAGTTACATCTACAACAAGCACACACTGCTCTGCGTTTATGTGGTTTGAAGATTAAACTTTCTACCCCCCACCTACGTACAGTTATATTCTGTAGAACTTCCCACTTAAGGCTTCACAGCAGCACTGTCTACTGTAAAGATGTGAACACACCAGCATCTGAAGCTTTCGCTGACATTCTGTATATTTTCATTAAAACCATTAACCCCTCCCCATCGTGGATTTATTGTAGCATATTCTGACCTACATGAAACCTTGGAAGAAAGCTCAGCTTTGTCCATCTGATGGCATGAACCATCCTCAGTCAGCTTCGATGCTGGCGCACATCTGTACACTTAAACAAGGACAGAGAGAGTACAACTCGGCAAAAGCTCTCCATTTCACTAATGACACCACGATCCAGGCCTCAAAGGCCTCTTTCCTTGAGAGGAATACAACAGCTCTGAGATGCCCCAGGGAAACACCACCTCTCCACTGTGCAGAATCAAAACCAACGTATCCTAGAGACAACATCCCAACGAATCACTCCCCTGGGTCCACTCTTTCGGCTTTGTCTGGTTTACAGAAATCTACATTTCATGGGAAGTATCCCTGCTTAGTGTCACCAACAGACAGAATCACCATTCACAAAGTCAGCGAACACTTGTCGCCGCACTTTAAAATATCACAGCACAAGCCCAGAAAAGCAGAACAGTCTGTAAATCTTTCTTTTTTCCCCTCAATTTTAACTTAAGCTCGTAGCGTTTGTCCCCAGGCTGGAGCCAGCCGTGCCCAGCCCGCTGCCATCCCCGCGGGAGGCTCGGGCTCACGGCCGGCAGCAGCTCCGAGGGCTGCACGCCCCGGTGCTCCGGCTGCCTTGGAGCTCCCAGAGCTGGCAGTGGTGCCCCGCTGCTGCCGGGCAGAGAGTGCCGGGCCGAGCCGCGCCGAGCTGCCTTGGAGCTGGCAGCGGTGCCCCGCTGCTGCCGGGCCAAGCCGTGCCGGGCCGAGCCGTGCCGGGCCGCTCCGCTGCCCTCTGCAGCCGCGCTCGCTGCCGGCGCACAGCCCCGGGACAGCGGCGATGTTCCCCCGCCGCTCCCGGGCACTCCATCCCGGCACGGACACCGAGCCGGGCTCCGGCGGCCCCGGGCAAGCACCTGCCCGGCCAAGCGGCCCCCAAAGGCGCGGCCCCGGCTGCCGGGCCAGCCCCGGGCGGTGCCCGCCGTGCCCCGAGGAGCTGCCGGGGGCTCCCGGGCGGCCCCAGCGCTGCTCCTCGGCGGCTCCTCACCAACCTTCCATCGCCTTCAGGTAGTCGTAGTCGAAGAGGATGGAGAAGTCGAACTCCTCCTGCGGGCTG
>VZUI01090701.1:0-65609 GCA_013401135.1 Cettia cetti
GCGCCGCCGGAGCCGCCGCGGCCGCCGCGCCTGAGCTGAGCGGCTCCGCCTCCGCGCGGGGGAGACGGTGGTGGGGCCGGGAGGGGAGCGCCATCCCCGCGGCGGCCGCGGCCGCCCGTTCCCCGCGGCGGAGCAGGAGGATGCGGCCCGGTGCCGGGCTCTGAGCGATGGAGGGGGTCCTGTACAAGTGGACCAACTACCTGAGCGGTGAGTTCCTGCCAGCGCTCAGCCTTTGCGGGACGGGCGCCGTCATCTTCTCATAGACGTATTTATACAAGTACATATATGCATATATTCAATGTGTTTGCTGGGTGCGGGTCAGCTCTGCCCCTTGACTCCACCATGCAAGATACCAGCCCCGGCGCTGCCTTATTGTCACTGCCCGGCGCTTATCCCGCTGTTGGTGCCCGTCCCGGGCGCCCCTCGCCCTCTCCGGGATCGTGGGTTGGGGTTTGGGGTAGTTTAGATGCTCTGGGTCACAGCTCGAACAGCGAACTTCCCTCCCCCCCTTCTCCACACACCCCCGTGGAACTTTTCTTGAGGCGAGTCGGGGATTCGGGGTATTCCCAGAGCTGGGAGAAAAAGGTGTTGGCATTCATTCCCACTTGAGGGATTCGGATGAGAAGGCGTGCAAAAAAACCCAAAAAAACCCCAAAACAAAACAAAAAAACACCCAAAAAAATAAAACCACGAGAAAAAACGTGGAGGGGGGGGGGGGTTGTCCTTCTAGCTCTAGGCCCAGATTTTAATTTTTCGGGTGTTCCCGTGCCGCGGAAGGCTTGATTTTCATGGCAGATTGGAAGCAGCCGTCTGTAGCCGGAGTTAGCTCAGCAGAGGTTAAAGGTGGTGGGCTCAGAAGCCCCCTGTGTTCCCAGGGGATGTCCACTGCCCGACGCCTTCGAGTCAGATGAGGCAGATGCGTGAGATTTGGGGTTGTGGATGGGGTCTCGCCAGCTGCAAACCTCTCTGTGGTTTGTTGGAACAGTTTGGAAACTTGAAGGTCAGGGAGAAGTAGCCACGACCACCTTGACATTGCCAGGTGGAAGTGTTGCTCAGTAGTGTATGTACAAGGGCTGCTGGCTTACTTGAATTTTTTCCCGAGAAGCTGGAACAGCTGCACCTCTTTGGTTAGCTGGGAAACCGTAGGAAATCAAAATTAAACAAAGAAAAAGCTGCAGCACAAGCGAGTGTTGAATTCACGTGGTGGGGATGGGCAGGAGTGGTGCATGAGACTGGATTTATTGCTGTGCCAGAAGATTGCTGTGACTTTTCCCCTTTAGGCAGTAGGTGTTCTGAGATGAGAATCAGAATTTGTCAGGTCTCAGTGGACAGACATGGATTTTTTTTTGTTGTTAATTATTTGTGAATGTTCTTGAATTATGAAGTGACAGTAGGAGTAGCCATGCTTGCCTTTTTCATTTGAATTGCAGAACTGTGATAGTGATATTAGTCCTTTTCCTATACTAAAAACACTTATGGTTCAGTTGAATGAAAGTTTTTACATGTTTTTCTTTGCATTGCTGAGATGCTGGGGTGTGTCTGGAACCCTTGTGCTTGGTTTTGTGCCATGAGACCTGGGAATGTGTGTCTGTGGGAAACAATGCATGTTGTAGGTAACTGACTGTCATTTCACATTTAGTGCCTGAGTGTGCCTGTGGTAGAATCAGCTGGTCTTCTGTTTTGATGATAAGATGAAGAGTAAGAAGTATTCTGTTTTCATCAAAATTAAGTTTTCTTTTGCTAGCCACATTGATAAGTACTTCCAATCAAATGACCCTTCATGAAGAAGGATGACACTTTGCAAACCTCAGTCTAAGGGAATGCAGACTGAAAGAAGCTTTTCCTTTCATGTGTAAGATTTGTACTGGCTGAAAACTAGAAGAGGTTTTGCTGTCAACAGAGAGAAAATCTGTGATGGAAGATTGAAGCATCCTTCTAATTTCTTGGTTGAAACTTGACTCTTCTAGTAAGTGTGGTGATCAAGGTCACTCTGTGCCTTTTCTTAGGTTGTAGAATGCCCATGGTATGTTTGAGAACAGTAAATTTGCTGTTCTGCAAGCTGTCTGTACATAATAGTGCTTTTTTTTTTTTTCTGTAAAATGAAGACTTCCTGCCCTGAAGCCATTAAGTTATAAATTTATGCAGAGGTGCAAAAAAAAAAAAATCATTCTGGAATGTGATGTTCATTGTAGTAATAACAAAGAGCTGGAGAGTGAGACAGGAAAGCCTCCTTTTGGGGATTAAGGGAAGTAAGAAGGTTCAACAGGTCATCCACAGAGCAGTATTTCTGCCGGTATTCTGCCCCCAGTATGCTTTTCCTGCTGTTCAAGGTTGATGAATCAGGTGCTGTATAGTTTAAATGGTGCTTCCAAAAAGTAGGGAAATTGTGTGTCATCTCTCTATGTTGGTGTGTGCCTGTACTGATGTACCTCAGAATGAGGAGGACCCCTCACAGTCAGAGAAGAGATAGGACATTCAAAAAGAACAAGCATAAAACTGTAGAAAATATCTGCTTTTACTTCTTGCTGTGAGAGAGAAGCTGATGGGAGTTTGTTGGTAATTGAGTCTTTTCTGGGAATTTAGATTTTGTAATGTCTTATGTCATTGCCATCATGAGAGGTCAAGTCCACATCAACCCATTTCCTCCCAGCTCTTGGGCCGGGAGCTAGATCTGTGTTGCAAATCACATAGTTACTGACAGCAAGAACGTTTCAGAAATAGGAAATGAGTTTGGTTTTCTGTGGGCAAAGGGCAAAGACAGCACACCACGATTGCCACCAATTGAAAGACAGATCAGTTTGCCTTACTGCTTTAAACAGTTTTCTTGTTTGTAATAAATGCACTTGTTTGCTTTATATAGATCAGGATAAATCAAATCAGCATTACCTGGTTTCTGCTTGGAGGTAGGGTTTTTCCACTGGTGTTGATCCTGCACTCAAGTGGTTTCTATATGCTGCGTTTCCAGTGCTGCCATGGAAATCTCTTGAGTTTAGAAAACTGAGTTTTTTAGAGTTTTTCTGTCCCCTAATGCAATGGCCACCAGATAGTGATTTCTCAATGTGTTTCTTCTGTTTAAGTGAAGTGTGCCAGCTTTGGATCGGATATAAATTCACAAAGTTCAAGCCTACGAAAATCCATTGGGATCTTGTGTTTGCAGTGTGTGTCCTCTGATTGCACTTATCTATGCTTCTCCCACTAAATTGGTTAAAACCTTAAGAGAGCAGAGAGCTTTGCAAGCAAAATTATCATCATATAAAGTGAGACAGCATTTTTTCTCTTGGGCAAATATGTAATGCATCTGCAACCTTCAAATTATTAATCCTCAAAATCCACAGCAGGGTAACTTAAATCATGCAGGCGTGTAAGTTGGCCTCAGCTGAGCTTATAGTCAAAGCATGTAACATGATCTTAAAAAATTCCTAGATTTCATTCTTTGCCAAAAGTCTCTATCTGATGTTAGCTTTGTTTGGTGGGGCTGGGGATGGGTGTGTAACTATTGTTTCAGTACCACTTCCTGTAGTAAGCAGCTGGAATGATAAAAGTGTCACCGCCTGCCTTCCCTGTAGCTCCTCAGTCTGTTGTGCTGCCATTGCCTGCAGTCCTGGCTGAGCACAGACCATTCTGGTGTGGGCAGCATCAAAGGCACATCCTGGCTGCAGTGTCACAGCGTGACTGATCTCCAGCTGGGGAATGCAGCTTGCAGGAGAGAGAACAGAGAGAGTGGAGCTGAACTGCACGTGAAGGCTGCTCTTTGCTGCTTGGAAACTGCCTCCCGTGGGACTATCCGACTGAACTTAATCTGCAATGTGTGCGTGCTCTTTGTTGAGCCTAACTTCTGATTAATAAAATAAATTGGTTTGCTCTTTGGAGTTTGCCTTGTTAAAGGCATCTATGATTTTTTTTTTTTATTTTTTTTGTCTCATCAGGTTTATAGAATGAGTAAGCTATTGCCGGGAAACAGCATGGAGTTGGGGAAGAACTCCCTTTAGTGGTGTGTGTGTGTGAGAGAGTTTGGCACTTTCAAGTTGGTTTTTTTCGTTCTGCTAAAATTCAGTTCAGATTTCAGTGTAGGCACACACCCTGCCTGGGATTGCTGGCCACAGGTAGGATTGCTTCTAACTCTGGAAGGGATGGTGTGGATCATCTCTTGGCTGTGGGGCTCAAAGGTGGCTTCATCGTTAAATGAAAAATAATGACTGCTGCTACTGCCTTGCCTGGTATTTGTTACACGCTCCATGAAATGGCTTTGATCACTTTCCTTTACAAAGCTAAGATTTTCCTGATATTTAAATATTCACTTCCTTATTTGTGCTGAGTAATTCTAATCCTCAGTAATTCATCTTCCTCAAGGTGTGATAGACTCGACTTCATGCCATCACCAGTGACGCTGCATCATGCCACATACTTGAGTTAGCTCTCCCCATCTACCTGTAGGTAATCATCCCCTCTCAGTTTATTGTTGTACTTTGGATTCTTTTCACTTTATCCAAGATAGCAAAAGCCAGCACATTTCAACTTTCACATAAAACTTCAAATTACTCTTGTCTCTAGTGATTCAGAATTCCTTAATAAACTTGGGGGTAAAGCTCAAGAAAATGTGAAAAAGCATTAGTTCTTGTATCTTGGATCTGGATGCACATGCTGTTGCTTAGAGCAAGTCTTTGTTATGGGAGTTTAAAAAATCTGACCTTTTAGGATGAGAGACACATATCCTTCCAGCTGATATCAAGCTCTGGAAATAAGCTCCTCTGTTTCCAGACATGGAGGAATTAATCAAAAACTTCACACTTAGATAAAGATTTGGTTCTAAAAAGCCTTTTATAGTTTTCCCCTTCATTTCAGCCTCTGGGTAGAGTCCAAGTTCTGATTGTATAAAATTAGAAGTCTGGCTTTTGTGGAGGTGGACCTAGACAGCTGAGGTTTCTGTTGCCTTCAGGGCAATGGTCTGCCTTCTATTACTGGCTGTAGCTGCTCTCAGAGTCCAGGTTATGGTTTAGATGAATGCCTGACTCTCAGCCAGTTCTGGCTGGGTGAGACTTTTCATGCAGGATACTTCAAGGACTGATTACTTAATTCTCCTTGGATTTTGATTAATTGTCTTTGTGGGATTTGACCTTTCTCATGATTTTCTTCCCTTTCCCTCTGTATTTCTTCGTGCAACAGTCTTGCTTTTGTCCAGCCTTTTTGGAATTGTGTAATGTGCTCACAGTAGGAGGGTTTGATGAGGCTGCAGGAATAAAAATTGGTGTCCCCTCTCTCCTCTGTGTTAGAGCAGCGCTGCAGAGCCTCCATGGTGCAGCATTCCCTGCCAGGTATGCTGCAGTACCAGTGCCTCTGCATTCACTTCCTCTGCACTGTAGTGAGTAAGTGATCAGGGAATGGCTGGGTAGAACAGAAACCAAAGGTGTGGTAGACTGATGGTGAAGAGATACCATCTGTGGTATCTGTATGTGCTTACATAAAGTGAGTGTGTGTACTTAGTCTGGCCTGATAACCAGGGGTCAGAGAGGGGAGAGCTTGTTTGCTGGGGCTGGGAAGTATAAACAGAGGAGGAAAACTCCCAGGAGCTTTGTATGAGTTGAGTTAGTGTCTGAGCAGTGGGCCTGTATTATTGAACTTCTGCCTGCACCACAATCCCCTCTCTGCCCTTCACCCTTCCACTGTGTCCCTTTCACAGCTGGTGCATGGTGCACTCTGTGCCTTGGCTGGTCACTGCCATAAAATTGTTTGCAAACAAACCCAATTGCCCTGTGATGATAGGATGCTTTTTCAATGCTGCTAACATTGCCCTAAAGGTTGTGATTGAAACAGAAGTGGACTTTATGGAACCCCTGTAGAAAAATTGTTTGGGAGAAAGTCATTGTGTTCAAGTCCATTCCAGCTGTTGCTTCCTTCACTTGAATCTCTAGTGCCCCTCGAACAAATGCTTTAAAAAGTAAAACCATTTTTAAAGTGAATCTTTGAACTTCATTACTTTTAGGGGCCTTTTGTATTGATTCCTGCTGTTAATATGCACATAATCAGAGTAAAATTGCAACATGGGCATTTCTGGAAGCTACTCTCTAGGTGACAGGATAATAGTTCCAAGAAGAGGCATAGATTGTCACACACTTGTCTACCTTTCTGTTGTCCCTCGTGGATGGACACGGGATTTTCATCCTGTCAAATTGTTTTGCTATAGAATTAAGGCTGCAAAATGTGTTCCAGCACCTGGGATTGTCCTTCCCAAAATACTGGATAGAAGGAGGATACTTAGGAGGCTGTACAGAAAAAGTAGGCATCAGTTTTGAGTGCAAAATGCTTATATCAAGATAATCTTTTTCTTCTGTACTTGAATGAGAAAAAAGGGGAAAACTTTCAAGTTTGATCTGGTAAGACACATTCTTGCTAATTGCTTTTTCTGACTAGAAGCTTGGTTGACTCACAGTGTCTTTGCCCTGCTAGAGCTGAGTTTTCAGCAGTTCTTGTCCAGCTCTCAGTCACTAATGCAGCCCTGGGCAGAAAATGTGGTACTTTTACCCTTGGGAGATAAAGCTGGAGATGGTAGGACAGTGAGCACAGTTTATATTTACTCAGGGTGGGATGAAACAATGGATATTGCTCATTCTCATTGTTAGATGGCTCTGACTATAAGGGCACCCACTGGGACTTTTTTGTGACCCTGCACAGGAAAACAGGGGTTTGTCCTGCTGTGCCACCTGCAACTGAGTCTTGGAGCTTGCCCTTGTTATGAGCAGTAGGAAAGTGATGGTGCTTTAGCTCCTCCTATTAGACAGATGTTGTAACATGGAAAGTTCATAATTGTCTCCTGTCTGCAGTTAAAGTCTGGATTAGGGTCAAAGAAGTCCAAGGACTATCTATTACAAAAGTTTTACAAAAACTTATTCTGAAGCTCCAGAAATTAATAAGCCTAAAGTGTTACATAATTCTCATGGAAAGCAAGCAATAATAAAAACGTGGGTGTCTGGCCCTTATGCATTTTACAAACGCAGCTGGAACTGGCATCTCTTAATTGCAGCTTGTTTTCCAGGTCATCAATTTGACTTCTTGAGTATGTAATTCTCCCAGATGGCTTGGCTTTGTAGATGTCTGACACGATCTACATGTCTTCAAATGTTTTTTTGTTGGTGGTTTTGTTTTGTTTTTTTTTTTTTTGCTTCAGGCTTGGCACTTTGGAAGGAATGCTGTCTGGAGTCTGAGTTGTATAACATTAAAGTTTGAATTATGTCCAGATTTCAACTGTGTTATCAAGAAATGTCAAGTTTGCTCAGTGATAGCTACATCCAGATTTCCTGAAGTGTAACGGTGGAAGTTGGCAGATCTTTCTTTCTGTGGAAACTTCTCGAGAAGTAATGAATGCTTAGTAGGCACAGACTGCTTAAATATCTGCTTTTGTAGTGGACAATATCAGATCTTCCAGGCACTGCATGCACTCACTGTAAGTTTCACATAGGAGTGCCATATGTACTTTAACCAGTGCCTGTGAAGTCATCTGGAATATCTTCACTCTCTTCTATGGCTGAGACCTTAAGCTACTAATCACTTTTTTTGGTGCTTTATTGGGGATTTTTTTGTACATACCTTTCCCACCAAGGTCAATTTTTACTGGTAATGGTACTGTGCCTCTTAAATGAGATGTTGGAAGTACAAGCTGTATTTTTTCCTGCCTGTGCACCACCAATATAATGGACTTTGATTCTTCAAAGCTGTGTTTATGCTGGCATCAGGAAGACCTTAAAAGGTTCAGCTTTACCTTTCCAGATCAGGTGAAATCTGAATGCTCAGTTCCAAAAATTGCAATATTCCTATGGCAATTTATGGGAGGAAAATAACACGAAATAAACCCAAGACTTGTGTTCTTGGAAGTGCCTAAGTATCTTTTTGCTGCTTTGGTTTTTGTTTTGTTTTTTCTTTCCTTCATTCTTCACTTGTCTGCAAAAGTGAAGCTTCTGTAATTAAAGACTGTATCCCTGTGCAGTGCCTGTGATTTGTCAGCCACGTGCTATTTTTAGTTGGTTGTTTAGGATAACCTTCCCATGGCTGCTGACTCAGTGTCAGTGAGTACCAGGTGGTTAGTGCATCTTCAGGCAGAACCTTGCTGTGAGTGGGGTTTTTAAAAATTGTTCTTCTTTTACAAAAATGTGGTTTTATTAGTGTAACAATTCTGTTGTGAAAATATTTATTGTCCTAGGTAAAAATTGTCTATCACAGCCTTTTTAATACTTATCTAATAATTAAAGAAGAGTTGGCTTCTGCAAAGGAGTACAGATAGTTGCTCTGTTCCCCACAAAAAAACCCCCAAGACCCAAAACCAAGAAAACCCACCAAATAAATATATTGATTCATAACATATTTTAACCAGCCTCCAAAGTGATGGAGGCAGAGTGAGTTGTATGTTGGCTAATTGGTTGCACAGCCTTTGATTGATGGGATGCAATTTGGTTGAGCATCATCTGCAATTGTAAGCTGCAGGACCATGGCTGAAATGATTCATGCACAGCAGCAGGAGCTCCAGACTGAATTAGAGGCTTGTATTGACTGTGGCGCTGTGCATTATTTAAAGAATTGGTTCTGTGCCATTGAGTGTCTGAAGCAATTAACTGCTTCTCTCTGCTGAACAATCACTTCCTTTTTTTGTGAGTTCCCACATATCAATAGTGACTTGTAGGATAGTTTCTTTATTTTGGAGGCAAGACAAATAGAAACCAGTCTTGCTGATTTCTTTTTTTTATTATTATTCTCATTCTTGTGATTTTTTCCCCCCTCTTCATATAAAGTAACGTTGAGAGTACTTTAGATTTTTTGATATTTTTATATTCTTCTGGGAAATAGTGGAAGAGATCTGGAAGAGAATGAAATAATATTTACGTTTAATTTGTTTTCCAGCCACCACACAGGGTTCAGCAATCTATAAACTGGGTTGGAATGAATGCAGTGGTATTAATTAAAACAAAAAAGGGGGGGAGGAGGGGCAAGCCAGACCATACTCCTGCTGTTACCCTGAGGCTTTAGGCCTTTCTAATCTTGACATGTGCTTGGTTTCAGCAGTTGTCTAAGGAACCAGTTTCTAGCTGGAAAGGAGCTGTCATTCCTCCAATGTGATATCAGTCCAAGCCCAGCCTGGGCTGCTGCAGCACAGTGCTGGTTGGCAGAGCCCTGGTGCAGGGGACAGCACAAGTGTGGACCCTCTGCCAAAACATCTAAGAGCCATGTGGCCCACATGGCCTTGTCCAAGTGTTCCTTCCAGAGTTGGTTTGCTGGCACAGTGTGGGAGGGTCAGAATCTCAATCCATTGGACCTGGCCAGGGAAGCTTGTTGCAGCTCAGTAATGAAAGCTGCTTTCCTCCAGTGACGCTGCTGCCTCATTTCTTCTTAAGTTAATGAGCTTGTAGTTTTTAATTAGACATAAATGGTGGCTGTCAGGTCATGTTTGGTTTTATCTTTTCATACTGCTGTAGTGCTTCCAAAAGTAGAAAAAAGGATAATTTAATTCAAAAGTTGGGCACCAGGGTGGGCAAAAGCGTACCCAGAACTGCTGGTGTTGGTCTAGCCTTGTGTTTTGGTTCTTCTCTGGGAAGGTATCCAGACGGGCAGGTCAGTAATTCAAGACTGTTTTATGTGGGCAGCACAAGGAGTTTCAAGAGCTGTTGAAAACTGCTTCACTGAAAGATGGCATTCAGAATGTTCAGATATAAACAGAAGGCAAGAGAAAGGCAAGAGAGCATGGGTGGCTTTTTGGGAAGCATGAAGAGGTGGGTTGAGGAGTGGTGGAAGGAGTTGAGGGGTGGTGAGCTGAGAAGGTGGTTTTGGAAGAGAGAGTGAGTCAGTGATGCTGTGTTAGCAAAACTACTGAAAATGACATATGGCATCTCAAGACTCACTTGCTGTGGTCCAGCTGTGTGCAGAACTGACACGTAGGTGCCAGAAAGCAGGGGTTGTGGTGTACAACATACAAGTCTGTCCACAAATCTTAATACTTCAAAGGGCTCAGTTTTCCAGGGGGACTGAGAATCTTTGGGGCCATATTTGCAGCAAGTCTCAAGTGAAAGAGGTGGTTGAATTGCAGGGAGAGGCATAACTGAGAAATGCAGTTTTGTTTTTCAGGCTGGCAGCCTCGGTGGTTCCTTCTCTGTGGTGGCATCCTGTCCTATTATGACTCTCAGGAAGATGCCTGGAAGGGTTGTAAGGGAAGCATCCAAATGGCTGTTTGTGAAATTCAAGGTAACTAAGATACAGTAATACTCAGCTGCATGAAGTTTTCCAATAATGTGGCATTCAAGATGAGATTTCAGGTGACAAGAACTATTTGGCACCTTGATTTCTCTGGAATGTATTTGCAGTAACTTGATGTATATGTGAGCTTTTATACCATAGTATTTTGAAAACGTTGAGAGAACTGCAAGCCTCTAATATCATGGGTATTCTACGTGCAGATGGGTCACTGTTTTTTGTGAGCTATGGTGGAACATCACACATGACTATTTGTAAGCACAGAGCTGAAGCTAGAAACATGAATAATAAACTTCAGTACTAGGTCTGCTCAGTCATATTGCCACATTTTTGAGGTTCAGTTAAGGGCTGGAAAGAGAGGCTTGCCAGAAAGGGTTGCCTGTAATGACTCTCAGATTATACTGATCACAAAACTGTCTTTCAGAGCTGTACACATGTGTATCCTGTGCATTCCCTATCTCAGAAGAAAAGTCATAAAATGGCAGTGGGGGAAGTCAGGACCACAGATTCCTCCTCTTTCATTGCTGTTTGACCTGCCACCTGATACGTCTGTTGGGATGTTTGGTTGGGCTGGGAAGGGCCAGGGGGCTATTCTGAAATCTGTGTTGCTTTCAGTTCATCCTGCAGATAACACACGAATGGACCTGATTATCCCAGGGGAGCAGTACTTCTATCTGAAGGCAAGAAATGCAGTTGAAAGGCAAAAGTGGCTGGTTGCACTAGGAACTGCCAAAGCCTGTCTCACTGACAGCAGGACACAGAAGGAAAAAGGCAAGAACATTCTTTTGCTGGCACATGATGTTTGCTTTATATTTCCCCATGCTTTCCCTAGTGCATGTACATACAACTTCAGTGTCCAGCCTGTCCTTCAGGTCTTTGGAGCTGCTAAAAGCTAAAATGTGTGAGAATATTAACTAGAAATCTCAGGTAGTAATTCTCAGGGCAGGGATTTGAAAACTTCGGTTTTTTCTTAAAATACACTATGTAAAAATAATTTGAAAACCATGTGCTGATGGGTTCTGTAAGTACAGTGAGTAAATAGGCCCTGGCTAGGGGTCGCTGTGATGCAGACTGTTCAAGAATGTAAGACCCCCACCTTGTACAGCTGTCTGAATATGATGACCCAGCTCTCACACCAGTGTCTCTTCAGCTTTGGAGTTCCTCACACCCTTTCCTTCCATGTTCTGATTGGGCTGTCTTCTGCACTTTGAGAGTGCCTCAGCAGTTAAGAAAAGGTTTGCACTGGATTCCAAATCTATTCGTATTCAGAAACTTAAATCTGATCAAGGGCAGACTATGAAAATTAATTCACTTACCACTTTACTTTCACCAGCAATCTCACTTTCCCCTCCCCAGTGAAAACTCCTCTTGCTTACAAGCATGGCATTTGTCAGAGAACATTGTGAGGCCTCATGGTTTAACCTTGTTACAATGACTATACAGAAGACGGGAAAACAGCAAATTATTAATGTCCTGAGCAAATGCAGGGGGTGGTGAGCACTTCCCCTCCCTGAGGTGAAGATTTGCTTCTTCTCTTAGCCTTATGTGTGTTATCACCAGGCTTTGCATCTACTGGTTCAAACTGAGTCAGAACTGAGCAGAAGATGCTACTGCAGAGTCCTTCAGCAGGTGGGGATCTGATGTGCAGTGCCTAGAAGCAGAACAAAGTTCTGTCAGTAAAGTGACATACAGTAGCACAGGGTGAAAAGCTAGTGAATGCTAGTATTTGCAGAACTAAACCACGTTAGTCTTACTAACAGACAATTTATTTTATAATTCAGGGACTCTAATACCAAAAACATTACTTCTGAAAAATCTCAGAATGACTGTTAATCTTATCTGGATTAGTCTCCTCAATTCTGCACTCTCTGTTTCTCAGTACAAGAAACATATGGACACACTGGAGTGAGTCCAGCAAAGGGCTGCTAAGATGATTCAAGGAAATATCTAGTGAGAGAGCATAAAAAAGATGAAGCCAGAGTCTTCTCAGTGAATGAACAAGAGAAGCTATACATGAATTTTGATACAAACCACTCAATTGAAACATAAGCAAAAATGTTTGTTGTGAAGATGAGGCCACACAGAACAGGTTATGTAGTCTCTATCCTTGGCATTGTTCAAAACCTGGCTAGATCTAATTTGCTCTGACTCACCTTGAGCAGAGGAGTAGGACTAGCTGATCTCCAATGGTGTCTTCCAACCTCATCCATCCCATGATTCAAGGCTATCTATATTAAATTAATCCCTTTCTGTTGGACAGAATGTGTCTTTTATGTCCAGTGTTTTCTACCTATAACCCTATCTAAACAGTGCTATTGCTTGCACCTTAAACTACTCTGTGAAAACAAAGAATATTGTAGGGCTTTTGTCTTATTTAAAAGGTCTGCTAAGACCAAATGTTGTATACTTGCCTTGCATTGGATATAGTAAATTTAACTTGTCTTTTAACTTTTAGAGTTCACTGAAAACACAGAAGCCTTGAAGACTAAAATGTCTGAACTTAGACTGTACTGTAACCTCCTTGTTCAGCAAGTGCATAAAACAAAGGAAGCCAGCATTTCTGTGTCAGAACCAGAGGTACAGCTCTATTTTTGCTATAGACCACACCTGTAAAGTCTTGGGCACATGAGCTTTTCTGAGTAGCCAATGTAGTATTCACTCACAGTTACTTAATGTTGCAACCTCCTTCTGCAGAGAACCTGAGGGAAATAAAGTGCTCACATAACAGTTCTTGTTTAAATGGAGTATTCCTATATTGTTGCAAATGGCTTGCCCTTTGTTGGGCTAGCAAGTAGTGAGATGAGATCTGATACCTGTGATCTAGGCAGTAACACCCCTGTATGCAATCATGTGTTTACACTGGATCAAAAAAAGCAAAAGATCTTTTATGAAAAGATAATTTGCATGAAGCACACATTTTTCTGAGTCGTTAATACTCTGCTCAGTAAAACACATCCAAAACCATTAAAAGGTCAGGAGATGTTGCAGACCACCAAAAAAGAGCA
This sequence comes from Cettia cetti, assembly GCA_013401135.1. Lineage (NCBI taxonomy): Eukaryota > Metazoa > Chordata > Aves > Passeriformes > Sylviidae > Cettia > Cettia cetti. The sequence goes on from VZUI01090701.1 coordinate 13,236, forward strand.
AAAGTGATATAAAGAACTGCTTGGTTAGCCTCACTTGCATTAAAGTTTCAAACCTTGCAAATCTTTCCTGCTCATAGTTCATGCATCTGGGGGAGGACTCTCTTTCCCTGATCTTACTGGCATTTAACTGCAAAGATTTATTGCTAAAAGCATTTCAGCAACAAGAACTCACTTTGCAGAGATGAAGAGACCATGTGATACCTCATTCTGCATTTTTGTCATTTGCAGTAATTTTTTGTTCATGGGGTTTTTGAAATGGTTATCTGCAGATCATTCTGCATCTGTTTAATCTGTTATCTCCTGCCCTTGGTATTGGAATGCCATTCAGGCTTAGCATTTCATGCACTTCTAACACAAATAAGTAACTAATAGGAATTGATTTCAAAACACAAGCACACAAAGCTTCTTGTACTGAGAGGCTGACAAGATTGGTAATACTGCAAGGGGGCATAGCCACAGTAATATGTGATGGCAGTTCTCTGAGCAGCTGACACATTGACTTTTAATTCATGTTAGCCAGAAATCACAACTGTACCAGCTGTGGGCTTTGCAGACATTAGTTGCTCCAAACTGATATGTGGTGAGTCCATTTCTTCCAATTGATTTCTTCCCACAGAGTGAGATTGATATGGGAGCTCTGTTGAAATCAACCTGTGACACTTTCCTGAAGACTCTTGAAGAATGTATGCAGATTGCAAATACTGCCTTCACTTCTGAGTTATTGCATCAGACCCCACCTGGATCCCCAAATTTAGCAGTTCTCAGAACGAGCAAGGTAATGGCCAGTATCTTCTTTCAGCCTCAGCAGGGATGCTAATGGGTCCTTTTGTCATAAGTAGTGTTTGTAGAAGTAGGGAATGCCTTTTTACCCATATCATAGCTACTGATCCTACACTGGACATACTCTGCTATTTCTTGTGGTTTGCAAGTGAGGTAGGACCATTTTTTTTTTTTAATAAGCAGTGATCAATTTCTTAAACTTTAATGATAGGTGAAAATTATTAAATATTAACCTTCAGAGCCTGAAAGTTATGCAGTGGTGTTTCACAGAAAGTTATACAGTGGTGTTTCAAAATGAACTCACAGCAATTATTACTCTGTTAAGCTACAGCAGTATTGGATATGTGGTAATATGCCAGTGGGAGCTGATGAGTTTGGCTTTCTAATGAGAAGGTCAACTTTCTTGAATCCTGGATCCATGACTTCATATGGAAAATAGGAGCATCTCTGGCAAACAGGAAGTTAAGATCTATGTAGGAAGGTAGATGCATGACTGCATCTGAGAAATGAGATTGCTTCACCTTACCTAATATCTAGGCTCGTATTTCTTCTGGTTTTTTGAAGGCTTTTTTATTAAGTAAAGAAGACATTGCAAAGGAAACTCACTGCATTGTTTCTTTTCCATATGCTGTGTGGTGTCTCACTTGACACTTGCTAACTATCTTCTGAAATAAATCTTCTGATTTTCTTTCTTTTCCTTTTTCTTTTTTCTTTACTATATTGCAATGGTGTAATAATGTAGCACCATTTTCACATTTATCTGTGTACTGCCACCAGGTCAGAGAATTAGGGAGAGATTTTTGCTGACTCCAACTTGTGTTTAATAAAATGTGAAGTTTGAGAAGCATGATACAGTCTTCTTGCTTTAAACAATATTCTCTCCACTCCATATCTTTCAGGTAAAGCACTCTGTCTTGTCCAGTCACACCTCAACAGAAAGGTATAACAGAAGTCTTTACTGTCAATCTCTTTCTAATCTGTTTGGCTGTTCTTTCCTAATTGCTACTCTACTCCTACTGGATGCAGGCAGAATTGTATCACTCTGAGCTGCCTACTTGGAAGCAGGTGAAACAAAAGGGATCTGGCTCATCCCACATCATGTCTCTTCTGTATCAGCCCTTTCCCTTTCATTTTTCTCTACAGTCCAGTTGGAGTCTTACTGCTCAATCACCAGCCAACTCTCTCCCACTTCAGTGCTCCTTCCTGCATTTTAGATTCCACTCCATAAGCTCATAAAAATCATTGATGGTGAGCAGACTGATTCCTGGTGTAGGTGGCAAGGATGTATATTTTAAAGTACTAATGAGGGGATATTCTAGAAGTTACAATACTTGCCTGCAATTTTCTTTTCTGTAATCATATTTTTTTGATTATGTACTTTTTAAATAAAGATCATTGTAAATATACTTGAATGCTGCAAGCTGAGGTTGAGTCTTTAATCCTCTTTGCTGTAAAAAGCTGCCTCATTCTTGTTATTATTTTAGACAAGTTCTTTGCTCAGAGCAGTCTGTGACAGTCTGTAACTTCTGTCAACTATTTTTCTCATGTTATTTGTCTGTTCACAGGAAGAAGCTTACCAAGCCATGCTTTATGCACTAAATATTCTTTCCCTTTCTTCAGGCAGGTGGAATTGAACCCCTGTGAAAATGGCTGTGTAAAAGCAGAAGTTAACCATCAAGAGCAAGCAGTTATTAAAAGTATGGAAAGTTTAAATTTGGAAATGAATGAGGGGACTGGTGATGTTTATGTTGAAGATCACATAGCAAAGGATTTGGCAGGTAAGTATATGCACAGTCTTTTGTCCAGGGTGATTATTCTATAGATGTAAATTAAGGAAGGTATAGGATCCTTGTGAGACTGCTCATCCCTGACTCCCAGGAGAAGGAATATCAGTCTTTTAGTCTGATACTGCCCCTTGCAAGTTTTCTCAGCATAGCTCCTGCTGCCTTTGTTGATGGTTAACTTGGGACTGAATGGAGAAGGAAATCAAAAATTTGTTTTTGGACAAGTTGAGGCCCTCCAGGTGCAGATTGACATGTGTAACAAAGCAGCCTGGCAGAGCTTGGGCTCTCCTGCACTGTGGGCAGACACATTGTTCCCTGCTAGTATATAGGGCTTCAGTGTCAGAAGGGATCATGAAAGCTTTGTGTGCCTGAGGGCTTGAACTTTTAGTAACTCTTGATTGCTCTGACAAATGTTTACAGAAAATCAACCCTTTTTCTGCAACTAAGAGTATCCTAGAAAACATCTTATTTCTTCCTTTATCTTAGCAATAGCCTCAAACTTAGATTTATGTATGACTTCAGTGAAATACTGTTGAACTAATTCAGTATAAAATTTCCTCCTATATGGTTATATTGCTAAGGGCTGCTGAACTTAATTTGGCTAACTATTCATGTAACATGATTTTTGCACATCCTGTTGAATTGACTGTACTGTTGTTGAACAGTGGCTTTCTGTGCCTGGCTGTTATTCCAAAACAAATATGCAGTCAGTGAGTCAGCAGAAGTTTTTTTAAGTCCAAGTTAATGATGATAGGGATTTTGCCCTTATGGGTTCTCTTTGGAGTTTTTCCCATATTTGGGGTTGGTACTATGTAATGTGGCAAGTCTCTGCAGAATAGCACAAACACAACACCATTTATCATAATATCAATAAAATAGCACGAAAGCAAGGACATCAAACTGACTCAAGTTGTTGGTGTCATTTAGCTACTGTGGTTCCTGTGCACAAAAGAGAAAAGGCTACCCCCTGTTGGGTACACACATTTGAGCTGCAGAGTTTTGCTGTCAGTATAGGGTGGAGTTAGGATGTACAGGGCCATCCATAGAGGGTGGGCTGACCCAGCCAGCCCATGGGCTTTGTCTCACTGATGGCTGTAGCTGGGTGCTCCCTTTGACCCCAAGAACTCTGTCCTGTTTGAGATACTTTTTCTTCCCTCTCCCCCTTTTTTAAGAGCAGTCAGTCTTTAAAAGTGCTTGAGCACTTAACTCCCATAGCAAATTTCTCTGTCATTTAGGGCTTACAGTGTTTGAAATTTCAAAGGACCCAAGGGTTTTGCATAGTACTCCTGCAGGTCACTGCAGGCTTGGGCTGTTTCTCTACTCCCCAGCCTGTGTGGCTTGATGAAGGACAGATGAGTGGCATCACTCAAACCTCTGTCATTCCTTGGCAGAGACACTTCACTTGTGAAGGTCAGTGATGTCTGAGGCCATTTTTATTCTGCCTTGAGGAGAATGGCTGGTCTGGGTAGGAGGGATTTTCTTTTTGCCCAGTACCAGCTTTGTTCAGTGATTCTGCAACTAACTGGGACTGCTGTAAGCCTGCTTTCAGTTGTCACTGGGAGGAAGAGAGTTCCTTGCAGCTTGAAGCTCAGTTCCACTTCAGGTCTCTCTAATCCTCACTGATACTTGAAAGTATTCCTTTCCTGGAAAGACAGGTTCCCTGGGAAATCCTAAATGCTAGTTTGACAGTCTGGCAGCAAGATGTGCTGTAGCTATGGCTTGTATGATGCAGATGCTGTGAATCATTTTTGCTTCTTTACTTGGTCTCTAAAGTTCTCCATGAGGTCAGATGGGCTTACCATGGATGAGCTGTATATGAAAGGTTTTGTCTTTCCTTTGTCTTCTTTGTGCTGTATGTGAAATAGATGTATTTGGCCCCAAAGAAGAAATAAAATAGATCACAGTGGGAAAGATGTACCTGGAACTTTTTCTGAGAAATTTTAAAGATATTTATAGAAATCGGGGAGAGCATAGCAGCCTTTGATACCATACAAATGTCCATCTAAGCAGCCAGTTTGCTTACCTATCAGAAGGAGTAAGCATATTGCTATTATTCTTTTGCTTTTGAAAATGCACTGTGGCACTTCAACATACTGGGAAAGTTACAACCATGTGGGAAGTAATCTTCCTTTCAAGGAGATGAGTCAGCTCCCTGCTGCACCAAATTGCTTCTTCAGTGCTCTTCTTTCTCACGAGACTGTCCTTGCTGAGGTTGTGTGGGTTCACCTGGACTGCAGCCTGGTGCTTGGTTTGTCTGATTAAAAGAAAAGGGGGAGGTGACTGACTGAAATGTGGTCTGAGCACCTACAAAATCCGCAGTGAGAATAGTGGTGCCGGCAGGGATGTTTAAACTTGCATTATCCAGATATCCAAGTGCCTTCCTTCAAATAGAAAGGCATATTGATGAAAAGGAATAGCAATATGTGTATATAACTGCTCTTTTTTTTGTTGTTTTTCTTTTGTTTCCTATAAATGTTAGGCATTAAAGATGATGGAGAGGACAAGCTGCAAGGTGTAGAAAGCTGTGGTGCCCACAAGTTGCTGCAGTTGGAAACAAATTCTTTAAGTGGATTGACTCTGTGTGAGGAGGAAAGAAATGAAAATGATTCTCCTACCTTCTTCAGTGTCATGAGCAATAGGTAGTACAGATTTCAATTAAAAGGATTATTGCAACCTAATGTTAAGCCTTTAATTGACTTTTTTAAAGACTTTTCTGTCTGTAAAGCTGTGTTTACTGAGATTATTTAACAGGACTGCCTACAGTACAGTAATTGGAAGAAGATATCTTTTGTAAAGATTATGTAACTGTACAGAGTGAAGTGGGAGGTTTTTCCTTGTTTGTAATTGCAGGCCTTGCTTGCACACCATCCAACGTGCGTTCTCTGCAGTCAGTTACTTTAACATAGTCAAACAAAAACCGTGTTGGTGGTTTCATGTCTATCAATTTTACCTCTATGCAAGTGACTTGGACAGGAAATCTAATTTTGCTTGTGTAAGTCACATAAAAAATTAAGGTACAATATTTTCTGCTTGTCCCGGCCACCAGGTTCAGTGATATTGAGCTTCGGGAGGAGGAGGGCATACCAACAGAGGAGTTTCTGGAGTCGTGTTATGCAATCGTGCCTGTTCTGGGTAAGCAGCTTCTTTTCTTCTGACTCCTTCTGACTGCTGCTAGCAGCAAGCAAAGGTGGAGCAGTTAGGTTGGAAAATTTGTTTCTTCACTAAAGTGATATAATAGAACCAGTATCAGCAGAATCAATTTGACTGGTACCAGAACATGTTTCTTATCCCTTTGCTTTAAAGAGGATCCACTCTCGTTTAGATGGAACCCACATGCAGGCTGTTTGGCAATCTAGGTATCTGTATGGAGCAGCAATTTCTCCCCCTCAAAAAAAGTAGCTTGGATGCCTTACAGTCTAGTACAGCTGACAGCACACCATCAGCTGTACTCTCTAGTTGATTTTTCCAAAGACTTTGATCTTCACCTAGCATGGCCCCCCACTGGCTTGACCTCTGCGTCTCTGGATGTGGTGTCCCTGTGAGCTTTTAAAGACTTTGAACTGTAGGTCAGAGTATTTTAACTCTTGTAGCAACTGGGATGGATTGGTTTCATACCAGAGACAAATACCAGGTTTTTGTTCATTTAGTGTTTTCCTGCCATTTAGAAGGATTGTTAAATGAGTAAATTATTTCTTACTAAAACATGAGAACTGGAAAAAACCACAGTTTTAAAAGATGGCTTTTTTTTTTCTCTAGACAAGCTGGGACCAACTGTTTTTGCTCCAGTTAAAATGGATTTTGTAGGCAACATCAAGGTAACAGCTTATTTCTAGCACTGATTTCAGTTTTTTAAACAAAATGTCTACTTTAGACACTAGTGCTCAAGAATCTTTGTAATAGGAGTCAATAGTGAAAGGTTATTTAATATTTTATAATGTTACCATCTGTCAGATTAATGCAGTGAAGTGCCCCTAATTCTGTTCTGACAGTACATGCTGTGTTTACTAAATCCAGTTGTGTGCAAACTTATAAAATACTTGATTGACTGCCAAGTAAAACATCTGTTACACCTAATGAATATGATTTTGATTCTGAGCTGTATAGGTTATAAGTCATGATGTGATGTTAGCAATGTTCACTTTAACCTGTAAAACAAATGGAGGGGGTGGGGGAAAAACCCCTTTGCTCAATCAAGTAGGAGGAAGTTAATGCTTTAAGAGGCAGTTTCTCAGCAGACTGGGATAGACCATGCAGGCTTGGTTCTTGTTCTGGAAGTTCTTCCAGCTTCAAGTACCTTCTGAAGAACCTTCAAGAGCCTTTGAACTGATTATGAGACAAAATGTGTTCATAGCGAGACTTTTTGTAGCATTTTCTTTCAAGGAGAAAAGATAATAAAAGCAAAACATATCTTCTGAGTGTATGCTAAGGAATATTGTATACAATCAGATTTGTTTGATAGCTTATCTTATAGAAGGTAGCCACTGAAAATAGCAAGAGAAAAGAATGCTATTTAAAAACCTGAAACATAGAATAGTTACTGTCAAGTGATAGACAGCTACTCCTTTAATGTGGAAGAAAAATCTCTGCCCCTTACATATTGTCTCTTTTGTTTGTGTGAGGAGTTGTATATAGAGACTTGGGAATAAACTGAAACCATAGGCATGCTGAGCACTGCTAAATGTAATATTGAGAGTTTGCAGTGGTCAGAAGGTAAATTTTGCTTGTAGTTGAAGCTCTGGGCAAATGGGACTTTTCTTGAAGGGCAGTTTGAATTAACTCCTTTCCTTCAGTGGGGAGAATGTCATGGGAACCTCAAGCATTTTGTTGGACAGAAATGGTGGGTCCCTTGTAAATTTTTGACTGAGATGCTTTATTTTGGCTGTGTTAGCCAGATGTGTGTGGAGTGTGCCCTGGGATGGCATGCCCAGCGTGGCAGAGCAGCCATACCATGGGAAGTGTGTGACATCCTTGGAAATCTGTAGTTTCTCTTAGCAAGGAAGAGTCCTGGTAGTGCGTGGTATTTATAGGCCCCTGTTGGGTCTTATAAGGCCTAAAACTTTGCCTATTGTATTCTTTCCAGAAAATAAACCAGAAATTTATAACCAACAAAGAAGAGTTTGATACCCTTCAGAAGATTGTGCTCCATGAAGTGAACACAGGTGTAGCACAAGTTAGAAACTCTGCCACGGAGGCTCTCCTGTGGCTGAAAAGGTAATGGCCTTCCATCTATCTTCACTGTGAACTGCTGGTGCAATGAGGGGGGCCTTTCACCAGTGCAGGTTTACGGACATGGAGCAGGCTGGTTGCTTCCCACAGGCTCCATTGATCCAGACTGGCCAGTTCAAGAATAATGTGCAGTCTGTGGTTGTAGCACTGCAGCTTTGTCAAAAGACCTGAAGAAATATTGCAGGCAAACTTTTTTCCCTTGAAAGTGAAGTTACAGTGAATGGCTGACTGATCCTACTCGACTAGGGCATCAAGCAGATGATTTCAAGCTGCAGCACAAATGTTTAGCAAAATGTTTTTCCCTTGGACTGGGAGAGAGGCTGGAGGAGGTGGCTGCAATTTTGGTCAGATTGAAATTGGCTCCTTAATTCTGAGTTTCAGTGCACTGTGAAATTGTTTTGCAACCTTGGGGCTTTGTTATACTTTGGGTTACTTTCTTATAAACATTGTTTCTCTTTATTTCCTGGGTTTGTCCTGGCAGAGGTTTAAAGTTCTTGAAAGGGTTTTTGATGGAAGTGAAGAATGGGGAAAAGAATATCCAAACAGCTCTGAGTAAGTGCCAATTGCTTCATTCTTCATGTGCTTCTAAATTTACGTACTTGGCTGCTTTCCTCCTTGTTTAGAACCTGTGTCTTCTTTTCTTCAGTGACTGATGAGGCAACTGATGTCTAAGACAACATTTTTGAAAACTGTAGTCTTTTAAAATGGCTGCCTTGAGATGGGTTACTAGATAACTGGTAAATGTTGATTCATTAGCAAATAAAGGTTCCTTTAACTGGCATATTTTTGGCAGAGGAGAGTTATATCTTAGGGAAGCAAGTGCTTTGACTCATTCAAATTTCTTCTCTTGGTTTGCAGTGGGAATGCTCCCAAATGTATAATTGCTGTTTTGTTAGTTTTCAAATTCCTTGTCTGGTTTGCCATCATTCTTTGAAATCACCTCTTTGCCAATATGGCTGTGAATTGCCTGCATCAATTAGAAGGCAGGTTGTAACAAAGAAGAAGGATTTTTTCCAAGTACACAATTTCTGGCACTTTCTTTGTCAGGCTACTGGCCAAAGCAAGTACAAAACAAAATACAAACCCCCCTTAGACTTGACTTGGTTACTCCCAGGCAAGACCCTCTCTATATGCATGCAGTATAATGTTGTAATAATCCTTTAAACCAACTTTGAAACAGCTTTTTTTAAAGCTTCTTATTTTATTTCTTCTTTTACACAGTGAAGCAGTTGCCTTAGAGGATTAGTAAAAAGAACTACTACACTGAAGTATGTAGCAGCTCTTGGAAGTGACGCTGTAAATACATAGCTACCAGATATGGGTGTTAAACACCATGGAAAGTGTTTAGACATTTATTTGACCTTCTGAGTCTGAAAGCTTCAGCCTCAACTATTCCTTGAATTGCTCTGTGTCTGCAGCAGAGTCATGCTGCTGGTTTTTTCTACTTTTTCATTTCCTTCCTTCCCCTGAAAAGCTCTTCTATATCTGTGCCACCACTGCAGCTTTGGTTTACTGTTGGAGTTTCACTCCATACAGTATTTTCTTAGGCTTTACATTAGCTTTCCTGTCTGTTAGAACACTTACTTGCTGTGGATGAGCTGAAGGAGATTTGACAGCGGAGCTGAGACCCCAGTGCAGAAATCCCAAATCTGTCATCTCCTTTCAGTCATAACTTCAGTACTCAGAAACAGCCATTATTTATGTTGAGTGGCAAGAATATATCCTTGAATAGTCATTTCTAAGCTCTGAGTTCTCTTTGTGATGCAGACTTAAAACTGCCATACATCTATCTCTTGATTTTATTTTTTTTTTCCTTTAAGACAATGCTTATGGAAAGACATTACGGCAGCACCATGGTTGGGTTGTGCGTGGGGTCTTTGCAGTAAGTATTTATCTTGGCTGCTGACAGAGCTGGGGATCTTGTTCATGTGATTTTATGTTGTGTGTAATTAATAAACTGTGTTTAAATTCTAAGTATTAAAATGAATAGATTCCTTTGCCAGAGCTTACTTTCAAAGTGAGGGTTGTGATTTTCGCTATGTTTAGTACTGGACTTCCAGGGTGGAGCCCGTTTTCTAGAAATGAAACAGACAGATTGCACTTTCCTGCACAATCTTTTAATTATGTGCTTTTGAGCACAGTCTTGCAGGGATATTAATGAAGAAAAGAGGATTTGAGGTTACATTTTTGAAGATTGGTCTCTCTTTGAATATGATGAGCGTTCAGACAGTGTGTGTGGGGAGTTAAAGTAGAGGAAATTTTGGCTAGAGGAAATTTTTCGTCCAGTCTGGCAGCTCCCCCTTGTGTCTGTCACTGGAAAATTGTCACTGAAGTTACAAAAGGAAAAATGAAAACCTCCTCCAGGCCATCATGACTTTGAGAGAAGCAGAATTGTTGGAGACAGCTTTCTAAAGAGCATGTTGAAAATTTGGTGATGGTGTGTAACAGTGGGTTGGGAGCTTCCCGAACAAACTATACTTTATTTGGGGTTTGTATTTAATTGATTTCTGATGTGCACAATTTATTTGTAAAAAAATATGATATACTGACTAAAAATATGATATACTTTCTAAAAGTCAGGCATCTCTGAAGAGATCTTAAACTGGGGATCTACACAAAAATAATAAAATTAAGCATTTTAAAAAGTTAACCTCCCTTCTAGTTAAAATTCTCAATATATGCATGCGCACGTGATTAAATTGAAGCTATGCAGTCTAAGTGCAAAGAGGAAAGTCTTAGAAGTTTTTCCTGGCTTTAGTTGCATTTCTTTTCCCATTCTGTGTTGCAAATCTAAAGCTTTTTTTCCTTTCCCAGTTAGCTTTAAGGGCAGCTCCAACCTATGAAGATTTTGTGGCAGCTCTGTCTGTAGATGAGTGCGATCCTCAGGAAGAAACATTTTACAAAGGAATGCAGAGGGACCTCAACATTTACTTACCAGCCATGGAAAAGCAGCTAAATATTTTGGACACTCTCTATGAAGTACATGGTTTGGAATCAGATGAGGTGGTATGACTACAGCAAGACCACATCTGAAAAATTCAGGGACTCTGTCTGTTAACAAAGATTTCTTCCATTTTGGTTTTGGGGCATCGTTTCTGTTCATTGTATCTTTTCAGGTGGGAAGGGTGTTGAGTGTTTTGTGGGAAAGGTATGTGTGATTTTTACCTTTTCATTATGCTTGTGTTGCATTTAAATGCAGAGGTACTGTCTCTCTTTGGATCATAACTGTCCGTGATGAATGTTTTTGACTGTTTCTCTTCTGCCTGTGCACCTCCTCTTCTCTTCACCTCATAAAAGTAACAGAGCAGAATTTGGCCTTTGCTGCCATACCTGAGGAGGGACTTGCTCATGCAGCAGAGCTTTTGGGTCACCAGTATGGCACCCAGGCAGGTGCTGCTGCCTCTGACTACCCCACTCCCTTGCCACGGTGTAGGAGGATAGTGAGAGTTATTGTTACCCTGGTAGCAGAAGAGAAGGACAGCTAAACACCAGCTTATAATGCAGTGAGTTTGTCCCTCAGTTTGGATTGAAGCTCTTTAATGCAAATAATATATTTGCATGACATAAATATTTATTAAAGTAAATAAACATTTTAATCCAAATATTATAGAGATCTTCACCACAGGTGTGGCTGGTGGTATGAGTGGCCCCAAGGTCTAGCCTTTGAAGCAGGCTGTTGTGTTCCCTGACCAGCTCCCAGTATGTGCTATGGCTTCCCTGCCAGCTCCTGCTAGTGCACCACAAATCTGCTGGCACAGATTCAGCCCAGCTAATTTCAACAGTACACAAGCATTTGAAGATCACGTCCATCATCCTGGCTTATTAAGGTTTAGGAGGGGTTTTTCTGTTTTAGGGGTTTCTTGAATCATAATTAATGCAAAACTGTCATACTTGCTTTTAAGTTGTGTACAGCTAGCAGTTTGAAAAGCAGATATCATTAAAATCCCTCCTAGACTGTCATGGGCAGAAACGTCATGGAAGTGGACATGAAATGAGTAAAGTATAGGGGAAGATAAAATTTGTGATGGAGCTGTTAAACACGGGACCAATTACAAATCATGAACTTTGAAATTATTTAGAAGTGACTAAAAATTAAGATGATTTCCCCTTTTTCTCATTTTGCTGATACAGATAAAAATGTGTTCCTTAGCATTGCTGCTATTAAAAATAATGAAGAAGTCCTTTTATCTAGTGATATGGTTAGGGAAAAAATTTCTAGTTGTGTTGATGACCATCCAGAAGGCTGTCTGTGGATTACTGACTCCAATTCAAGGCATAAGCAGATTTCTCTGTGTTGACCTAGGGCTTCAGATGGCTTTGTACAAAGAGCTGAGTTTAACTAATATGCAGGAGGAGAGAAGACTGTGCTAGTGAGGTACTTAGAATTACTGAGTTTTCATCAGTACAGAAGGCAGTGTTGCCATACTCACAGAAGTAGTGCTGGCTTTTGCTAGGCTAAAACCAGTGTTGTTAGTAAAATGAATGTACTGCAAACCTGCTGCCCTGCATTGCTCTGTGACAGGAGCCTCTGCACACTGAATACTTGATCCTTTCTAAAGAGCCTAGCATTGTGAGCTTTAAGAAAAGCACATGATAACTTGAAGAAAAGGCCAACATCAAATTTACTGTATAAAGAAAGAACCAGGACTCTTAAATAGACATTCATAGACTTATGGAATATGCTGTGTTGGAAGAGACCCAAGGGATCAGAATCAACAAGCCCAGCTCCTGGTCCTGCACAGGACACCCCAAGAATCCCATCACATGCCTGAGAGCATTGTCCAACATCTACTTGAACTCAAAAACTCAGGCTTGGTGCTGTTACCATTTCCCTGGGAAGCCTGTTCCAGTGCCCAGTCACCCTTTGGGTGAAAAACTTTTACCTGGTACCCAACCTAAACCTCCCCTGACTCAGCTTCATGTAATTTCCTTGAGTCCTGTCACTGGTCATGAGAGTGAAGAGAGCAGTGTCTGCTCCTCTCGTTTCCCTCGTGAGGATGTTGAAGACCATAATGAGGTCTCCCCTCAGTCTCCTCTTCTTCAGGCTGAACAGACCAAGTGACCTCCTCATCAGGCTTCCCCCCAGTCTCTTCACCATCCTTGTGGCCCTCCTTTGGACACTCTCTAATAGTTTAATGTCTTTTTTTGTGTTGTGGCTCTCAAAATTGCCCCCAGCACTCAAGGTAAGGCCACCCCAGTGCAGAGCAGAGCAGGACAATCCCCTTCTTCCCCCCAGGACAGGGTTGGCCCTCTCTGCTGCCAGGGCACACTGAATCAGATTTAATTTGCCATCAAACAAGACCCCCCTGAGCTCTCCACTGTGCTACTCTCCAGCATCTCATTCGTGTGTATGCACACAACCAGGACTGTCCTGTCCAAGGTGCAGAATTTGGCACTTGGCTTTGCTAAACTTCATTTGATTTAGGTGATTGCCCATCTCTAATTTGTCAGGGTCACTCTGCAAGGCCTCCCTTCCCCTCAAGGGAATCCCAATTTAACTCCTTTCCATTTGGTGTTGTTGGCAAACTTACCTAGCATCCCTCCCAGTCTTGTGTCCAAGTCATTTATGAAGATGTTGAAAAGCACAGGGCCAAGGATGGAGCCATGTGGAACTCCACTAGTGACAGGGCACCAGCCTGATGAGTCACTACGACTTTGTGCCCAGCCCATGAGCCAGTTGCTCACTGATCATGTAACATGGCTATTGGCTGTGTGCTGGACAAATTGTCCAGAAAGATACTGTGAGAGACAATCCTGAAAACTTGGCTGGCTTCCAAAAAGACTACATCAGCTGGCTTTCCTAGATCAGCTCAGTGGGTTACCCTGTTGTAGAAGGAAATCAGTTTCGACAAGCAGGACTTCCCTCTCCTGAAGCTGTGCTGGCTGTGACCAATGACTGCATTGTTTTTCAATACCTCCCAGAATAATCCTTTCCATGATTTTACCTGGCACTGAAATGAGACTGACAGGCCTGTAATTTCCAGGGTCCTTCTTCTTCCCCCTCTTGAAAATCAGGACATTGTTTGCCAGCTTCCAGTCAGCTGGGACCTCTCCAGATTCCCAAGAGATTGTTCAAATAGTGTGACTTTTTTCTCTGTCATCTGAGTCTTACCCATCTGTAGTTCCTAGATACTCAAGAAAGATCAGAAAGAATCAGGGTTTCATTTTGTGATTTTCTTAAATTAAGTACTATATGTTTGAGTGCAAAGTCAAAACTTTTGACCAAAGCTCTATTCAATTATTTCACTACTCACAGTACTAAAAATGAAGCTGAAAGCCTTTGGGATTCAGTCTTCTGCTGCTTCTAAGCATGAATCCAAAGAAACCACCTCTGCAGGAGAACAACCAACTTTCACACAAACTGTGTGGTTTCCTCATGGTTTTCAGCTGTTCTGTGGGAAACTTCACGGTAACAGTTTTTAGCTGAATGATCTGGAAAGATAATGGAGACCACATTTCCACAAAATAGCTAGGTCATAGGAAGACCAGGAAGAGATCCCTCTTCTCTAGAAATTAACTGTCAGATCACAAAAAAAAAAATTGAATTCCTTTTTGTTCTAATTTTTTCCAGTAGTAGGAAAGCATATTCAGCTCAGAGTATTAGGTGGTATTTTTAGGATTTCTGTTTTGGTTTGTTTTTTAACTAGAAAGAGAACCACTAGTTTGTTGGGTATGCATCAGATGCAAAATTTGTTTCAAAAAGTCAGGAGGCTTTATTAGGTAAAGAAGAGCTTCTTCTGGCCACCAGCTCCAGTTACTAACTTCTATCATTCTTCTGCTGTCCAACAAGCAGGGAGAGTGTTCCATATTACATATTCTTGAATCAGCTTAGCATCCTGCCTCAGAGCAGGCCTTCTCATCTTGCTCTTCTGTGTAAACTTCTTTTTTCTGAACTCTGGAATTGGTGCTTGAGAACGTTTGTAGGAGACCGTGGCTTCAGGAGACCCCTCTGTGCTTGTTGTTAAACAGGGGCCTTGCCGAGAAGGAATTGAGCAAGGTCTCCTTGCCTTCAAAACCTTCAAAACTTGCACTTCACTATGCACTGCTCTTGCAGAGCGTTGAGCACTTCTAAGACTTCTGAATGCTGTCTTTGCAGTCAAACCACCACTGAGAAAGAAACCCATGTGGCATGTTGCAGAGCCGAACTCCAAGTTACATCTCTCAGGATGTAGTAGGCCAGCTGGCCAAGTGGAAGCAAATGCACTGATAGACAACTCACTCTTTTTCTTTGGTGTCAGTTTGGCAAGCAGAGAGGATGGCATTGCATTAGAATAATTGTAGAGAACAAGCAACTAATTTTGGCCTTCAAATTTAGAGTTGGAGAGAAGGTCGGTGTTTTCTGTTTCATTTGTTTGGTTTGTTAATTTGTTAGGGTTGTTTTCTTTTTTGTGGTTTTTTTTGGTTTGTTTTTTTTTTTTAATGACTGACATTTATAAACCTGCACACTGATAGAGATCCACATGACTCTCAGATAACAGCACCCTGGCTCTGTATACTTTACATGAACTGCTTTGGTTTCTTAAGTTGATTTAGTCTGAAGTTTTGCATCACTTTCCTTTAGAAATGCTTTTGGCTGTTCCCTTCAATGTCTAACAGTTGCGTATTCTCAGGGATTTTACTTACCCAAGGTGAAATACAAGTAATCACAGCCTTACACTAAGGGGGAGTAAGGCTGCTTTTTGTGAAGTTAGTATAGCTGAGAGTAGAACTCTGACACAGCATATGAGACAGGCAGTGTCCATACAGTGTGCATCCTTGCTGAGACATGATAAATCCCAAAGCAGTCTGATAGAAGTGCTGTCTAGTACTGAATAATTGCAGTCAGCATATTTGAATAGAGATTATGATCACATCTTTGTTATATAATGTCATTGGCATTAGAGCAGAGCTCTCAATTTCAGTTGAGTTCTGCTTAGCAATTGGACACTTTTATTTATTTTATTTATTTTGTGGTTTGTATTTTTTTAAACAAGCTGTGTTCTGGAGTCCCCTCTGCTGTTTAAAGACACCATACTTGGTTCCATGTTGGAGTTCTGTGACATTACTATTGTAGAATATGAACTGCATACTCAAGTGCTTTAGTGTAAGCATAATGAGTCATTGAAACATCCTGTCTTGACACTGTGTTGTGCTGTGGATCTCCCTTCAACAGATGCATTTAAAGTTAAGGGCCATATACCTTCACTTACAAGCTTTTTGTAAAGTATCATTGGGATTTAAGTTACAGCTGTTTGCTTTTAAAGTCTTTCCTAGTTTGAAGAGTGTTGCTTGGTTGGTTGGACATATAAAAAGTATGCCTAAAATCTGCCCCATGTGTTTGCAACCTGCTTTGGCAAAGGGGGTGTGGGCCATTGTAGAAATAAGTGCTACGTGTGTCCATATGCTGGACCTTTTAACCATTGTCACTTCAGCTTTTATGAAAACCTTTAGGGAAGCCTAAACTGCCTTTCAGACACCAGGAAAGATAATTTGCATGCTTCTACCTGTCTGTCTTGACCTTTTTCCCCACCTGGTCCTTCCTTAGTATCCATTGTCATCTGCTTTGCTATCAAAGCTGTTGCTGTCGTAGCAAAGCAGGATGTATTGTAAGGCATGCAAATACAAACTTGGATATTCAGAAATGAATTCTTTGGCAGGCAATGTAAATTGGGACATTTCAGACTTTGATGTTCTGCCTCACAGAAGTGAAAGCACAAGGTGTTTTTGGTTTTGTTTTATTTTGTTGTTTTAGTTTACTTATTTCTCTTCTCTTGCCTGCATAGTGCAGATAACAAAACAAAAAAAGGCAGTGTGGAAATAACTGAATTCATGCCTTGTTGCTACCTTCTGTAGCCCCCCCCAGTGAACAAACCCTGCAAACTTCTGCTTGCTCTAAGCAGAATAAATCTTCCCTCATGCAGGAGGGGTGTCATAGTGCACTTACCTGCTCTGAAAAAACCCAGGCCATAGCTGATCTTGCTCACAGTTGACACAAGGATTTAAGCACTTGCTTTGAAGTTATGACATAGGCATATGCTTCACTTAAACACATGTGCACCATCCCACTGGCATGCAGTTCTTCAAAATGCAGTCTTAGACCATCATTTTAATGTCCCTTCCTTGATGTAAGATTTCTCCCCCGCTTACTTCAGATGTGCTAAGGCTGGATTTTTTTAATATGAAACTTCCTTGTTTCTGCTTAACACTAAGTATGCCAACTTTCTTTTGCATTTCAGCATTCAAGGGGTCCAAAAGTTTTTGATTCCTTTATTTAAAGCCATGTTGAAAGTTTGAGATTTATGTCTACTTGAAACTGAGTAAATTGCATTCCAGAATACAATAATTAAACTGAAAACCAAGGCAGCTTGCTTTTATGGCTTCCTATTTTCTTTTTTTCAAGCCAGTTTTAGGCATACATTTTTATCAGTGTCAAACTAAGTTTAATGTAAGCCTTATTTTGCTTACTAAAATGTATACAAACTGAAATACATTTAAAGACAGAGAGAAGGTATATTGCCTCACACTTTGAATTTACTGAATTCTAAGGGCTTGTTCACGCCCCCCAAATCACCTCTCTCAGTGTAAGCTTTGCACAAATCGTTCTGTCATAAGTAGTTCAGTCTGAAATAATCTAAAGTTTCCAGTCTGCATCATCTCTCAAATCGTACAGCATCTGTCTCTTCCTTTGGAGCATTGTTAAGACTTTGACAGACTTTTATATTATTTCATTATAATAAACTTATTTTAAATAAGCATGCTTTTAAATCTTGTTTTCTCCTTGCATGGATTTTGTTTCTTTTATTGCAGTATAGGGCCTGAAGTGCTCTTCAGGACTCCATTTGTTATGGGTACTGTGTGAACAGTCGAAACCAGTATGTTTCTGGTTGACAGAAACTGCCTGTATGTATCTTTGTATGAAGAATGTTAGCACACATGAAGCCTGTTAGACTGCAAGAATAAAAGCTGTGTCTGGCACATGGTTGTGGGTCCTTGGCCAGTGTAAATGTGTGAAGATTGTAGTTACAAAACCCAGCTGGGCAGTGTGAGAGGAATTTGTATTTTCAAATTACATACATTATTTGTCCTTGGACTTGAATCTCTTCCATAGAAATTTCAGAGACTTCAGAAACTCCGGTGTGGTCGTCTTGAGATGGTGGATAAGGGCTGTGCTCCTTGATGTGGGTGGAGCACACATCCCTTTCCTCTCCCTTTTCATTTCTCTGTCTGAAGACAGCGTGGACCTGACAGCAAATCTGTGATACCTGGTCTTGTGTCTCAGCAAGGGCAGGTCCCTCTGTTAAATGGCAATAACCAGGCAGAGAGCTGGCCCATGGCAGAGGAGTTTTCTCAGCTGCAGAAGAGCCCTTGCCTGTGCCTAACCAGCCCTGTGGCAGGGGTGGGATGGGGTGCACATACCCCATTGCAGCAGCGCTGCTCAGCCAGAGCTGCTGTCTCCCATAGGATTCAGAATCTCCTGTATCCTAATTGCAGTGTCCCCCAGAGCATCATACTTGAAAAGGCCAGGAGTTTGTTTCAGCAAGGACTCAGCATGAGTTGTCAGCCTCCTCTGCAACCTACCTCGTTCTCCTGAACAGCCAGACACAGACCAGCAGCACTGCACAGAAATGTTCTGGTAGAAATCCCATGCACAAAAAGATACCACCCAGGCAAGTGTCACCCCACTGCAACTTCTGCTGATTAGAAAAGTGAATCTGTTGCCATGACAGGATCCCAGATGAACTGCAGAAAGAGCCCCAGCTTTGAAAGTTTGCCATATTTGTTAGTAAAGCTCAGGGGATGTGATACTGGCTGCTAAATTCCTCTCCCTGCAGGAATCTAGATCCATGGTTCAAAATAAGAAATTGGTGTGCTGAGCATGTAGGGTTTGTAGGAACACACAGGTGCTGCTGATAAAAGGGGAAGGTCAAAGAGGACACATTAGATTCTGTAATAAAAAAATATATTTAAATATTCTTTTTCCTTAGGGTTCATCTGTATGGATAAAAACTAAATTTTCTGGTTTTAAGAGGGAGAGAGTGCAAGCTCACAGCACGAAAGCTATGACCAATGCAATGAGTCAGTGCAACCTTCAGCGGGCTGGTTTCCTTTTAGCCCAGCTGGAAACCTTGCCTATTCTGAGGGCAAGGGCAGCATGAGGCTGGCATGCAGGTTTGCTGACTGCTAGGAAATAAAAAGCTATTGAAATGCACAATATGGGACCATAATTCAGCACTACAGCAAAACCTGGAGTACAGGTTTTAAACATCAGTATAAGATGTTTGTGCAAAGTTGTTCACTGAATTTTAGCCACAAGGAGAAAAGTTTTATCATTTGAGAACTGGTGTAGTAAGAACCAAGTACAAGGACTGAGAAGAGGAATTGCAGGAGATGCTTCTTAATGAACAGATTTTTATTCCATTCCTTGTGTGTCCAACACAGGTTTTAGATTTGTTTCTTGTGTGTTTCCAAAAAATAAAAAATCAGCCTTAGAAAACTTCCAGCTTCCCTGCCCTGCCCCTGTGAGTGGATGGCTCGCAGAGAAGCTGCACTGATGGCACTACAGGCTCAAACCCCAACTTTAGGGATTAGGGAAATAGGCTTTTCCAACTTTTGTTGTGTTCTGGAATTCCCCTAGCCTTCACCTTTTACCAGCCTGCATTTCTTTTCAGGTGTCCTGGCTTGCAAGGTCTGGTAAAATTTCTCCAGGGTCTTCTATTGTTTACCCATGACTCTAGGGAGGTGTCATCATGAGTGCAGGAGTTCTGCCTGCAGCAGGAGGAGCTGAAATTGGTGATACTCCTATCCTTCCAGCTATCAGCCAAGGAGCTTCACTAAGACGCTGCTTCCCCAGTGGGTGCTAGTGCCAACCAGCAGCGTTTGGCTGCTTTCTCTGCCTGTACCTCAGAGTTTTCAGCAAGATGCACTGGTGTGTGACCTGTGCAGAGCCCTACAGCAATGCCAAAGAGAGAACAGCTCACTCTTTTCCCAAAATCAAACAGATCTGAGACTTGCCTTTTGCATCAATTTGTTTGTACCAGTGCTCCTGCTCCAGCTATGGCTTTCTGCCAAAATAATTTCCAATCAGTTTAGCATCTGTTTCTAGTGTTGGTATTGCCAGCTCATCTGTAGTCCTCAGAGACCAGTCGTGCCTCGCATAGTTTCCTGTAGGTCATAGTTTTCCCCTTGCTTGCTTGCTCAGCAGCTGGTACCCAACCTCTTCCTGCGAGCTGGGGGAGCTGTGCTGCCCCCCTCGCCCATCTCGTTCCCTCCCAAATGTGACATCGGATCTGTGGCCTCAGGTACTGACACTGGCTGAGCCCAGCGCTCCATGTGGCCCACGAAGGAGCAGCAGCCAGCTTTCCCAAACCGACCAAGCAGCTCTATCCCACGAGCAGGACATGGCTGGGTGCAGCAGAGTGCTGTGGATGTCTGTGAAACCTGCGTCCCTCCGAGCCCTGGGGCAGCTGGGAGAGGCTTTCTTGCCAAAAATCCCCTCGTCAAGAGCAAGGGGCTGCTGTCCCACACAGCTTCGTTCTGCGCCATGGTGTGAGGCACTGGCAGTTCTGCCTCAGCAGATGTGCCAGCTGGGCACAGGAACCTTCTTGCACGTGCTTCTCTCCTTGTCAGGATGTACTGAACGTCCCAGTCACTCAGAGGACCATGCCAGGCATTTCACTATTTATTTTCTTCTGTCTGGTTTACTAAATTCTCTGTCCTTCCCCACGAGTCTTTTAAGGGTCTATATACTCTCACCTTCCATCTACGGTGCACTCTCAGTGTATAAATAGTCACTGTTACTTATCCCCACCTCACACTTCATCAGTCACCTTGAGCAGGCTGCTCTCCCCTGGGGCTCAAACCAGCCCCTGGGCAGAATCTGGGGAAAACCCTGGACTATTTCAGAGCACTTGGGCATGCTTCTTGTCAGCCAGCCAAGAAGTTTCTTCATATAGCACTTTGTTTACTTATATGAGTCTTGTGTGGAGAGTTCATATGTCCAGACCATTCTCCTGAAATAGGACTCCCTTCTGTCCAAGCTTTTCCACTTTGGATAAAGTAATTAAATATTAATTTACATTTTCTTAACCCTGTATCATCAGGCAATGTTCCCAGCCTGTGAGTATGTAGCTGTTTTCCGTCCAGGGAGAGGATTTATCTGTTCACATTCATATTTTTTTGGTCTACTGACCATCTCAAATGGAGCTGTGCTTTCTGCTCTATTGATGGAGATGCATAAGAGCACATAAAAAAATTACAGCTATTTATTGTCACCTTTTTATTAAAACAGAGACAAAAAAACCCAATCTGCTGAGGGACTCTTGCCTTAAAGAAGTTTCCTACAGGCTTCAAAGCTTGGTGGAACCAAGGCAGGGTCTGGAAAGCTCAGTTTATATGCCTAAATAAATATAAGACATATATAACCACACTGGTAAATTATAGCCAATGGGCATGTGTCTCTCAAACCTCAGTTGATCCACAGGTGCTGAGGGTGTGGGGGGAACTCCTTCCACTCCCAAATCCCCATGCAATTCATCTGCCCTTGTTACAACAGAAATTAAGAAGCCATCAGCCTTCACACAGAGGTGTGCTCACCAAGCAGACCACCCTGCCGGGAAAAGTGAATGTGGGTATTGCGAGCTAAGAGAGAAAGCGGAGCCACCTGGCATCACCCCCGCAGTGCTGCAGAAACCCCCACACGGCCTTTTGGGAGTTTGGAGGGAGCTTTAGCTCTCCTTACCTGCAGCTGGAGCCCCGCCATCCCCAGGGCTGCGAAATACAGGAGTGGTACTGGTAGAGAGCAGGGAATTCCCCTTGCAGATGGCCTGACAGCTACTTGACTGCTGAACGTAGGAGGAATAAACACATTATTTGCATGTCCTTAGGGCTTGCTTCTTCCTTGCCAATACCCAGTACAAATTCTCTGGTGTCAAGCGATTTATTCCATAGGCCCATCGCGGCAGTTTAATCGTCTCTGCCATGTGGTTACTCCGTGACAAACCTACAGGACATAATTGTTCATCAAAGAACGTGATAGTGTGGAGCCAGGACAAATATATGACATCTTTAAGTCAGCATAACAGCTCAGTCTCAGGCAGCAACAGGTACAGCTCTCAGAGCTTTATTTAGAAGCTGTAATCCTGCAGCCTTTCACACCAGATATTGTCTTGCTCAAAAAGTCCTGGCACAGAGCAAGCCTCTTTGCCCTTCACTGCGCCCACCAAGACCAGCGAGATCACAAGCTTTTCCCCCCTGGTCCCATGCTTCTGCTTTGGGGCTGCTGCTGGGTTTGACAACCAACCTCTGCCCACATGTCAGCAGAACAGTAACTTGTCACTACAGCCACCACGTGGTTTATGATGGTTTATCTGAATGCACTGGGGCATCACAGTTTAAACCCAGCATTTCATTGCATTTATTTCACAACCAGTCCCCCTGTGGATCTTGGCCCATATAATACACGTTTCAACTGGCCAGTTCTGTACAGTTCAGTTGCCTGAACTGTTCTGTTTCTCACGTCTCATCTCCCCTTTAAATCTGCTAACAACTCAAAACCTGAGCAGCCCCCAATGTATCTTTCTTGGCACATCCTGTACTCAGAGCAGTAGTGCCAGGCAGGCAAAATGTCAAACCCAGCGGAAATGTGTAAAAAAAATTTGACATTGCTGTGAAGCATCAGGGTTGCCAGGCTCCTCTATTTCCCCATTTATCCATCAAATAACCTCTGAGAGGAAGGCATGGGAAGCACCAAACATAACCTGCCCCAAATGTCTGACTGGCTCAGCACAGCCTCTCCCAGCTCATGCTTGATGAGTTTCACGGGTGTGTGTGGCTAACTGAAATGAGCAGGGCAGGGAGCAATGGCAGCTCTTCCCTTCCAAACAAAATTAGTCACTGAAGAGTTTCTGGGATCCCACAAAGGGTTCGGGGAACAGATGGGGTTCTTGTGTGGTTCTCTCCTTGCTCCACTAAATTAGGAATGTTCTGGTTAAGAGGTCAAAGGAAAGGAAGTGTTACATGCCTGCATTTCCACAGTGTAAGCACTTTCAGTGGGAAATTCCACTGGTACCTCTTGTCCTGGGAGGTTAACAGTGAATAACCATCAACACCCACTCCCTCGTTTACCCTACAGAGGAGGGTAGAGACCCTGGCAGGGCTCTGACTGCTCTTAAAGATTAATTCTGAAAGCTTCCTGCATACCTGGCACAAAGGGTCAAAGACACCTTGCCATGGGCTTGAATTTAATGCTGATGTCAGTTTATTCACTCCTTGAATGGCGACACTTTAGACCGGCTAAAAGAGGGTCATCAGTTGCCAAGTTTCTAAATATACTAAACATGCTGCTGTGTGAGTAGGTTAATGTTACCTCCTCTTCCTCCTGGCTGATTTATTGTGCCATTAACTCAGATTCCTGCTCTGTCAAACCTCTGTGTTTATGTTTTCACAGACCAGCCAGGCAGGCTCCCAGCTGCACCTGCAAAACAGCTCAAGGAGTGCTTTGTCCTTCCCTGTGTCCTGCAGGAGAAACCACCAGCAGCATTAGCCCTGGGAACAGCACTGCAGACAGCTTTTCCTGAAGAACATGAGATGCCCTGGTGCACATGTGGCAGCATGAGGCCCCTTCCCACCCCAGCTACACTGGCTAGAGTGGCTCCTGCTCCATGCAGTGCCCTGCTACATCCCTTGGCTTTGCTGTCAGCGGCTTTGGGGGGTTCAGCTCCATCATTCTCCTTCCCACTTCTTTCCAAAGAAAATCCTGAGCGGCACTCCATGCAGAAGGGCTACTTTCTCAGTAGTGTGTGGGAAGGCTGCAGCAAAATTTGTCTGTTTTAACCCTCTTCTCTCTCACTGGAGAAAATTATGGGTCCAAACTAGACCCTCCCTCAGATGCTTGGGGAAACTGTCAGAGTGAATTAAAAGTTGTAAAAGGCCAGGGCTGTAACTCAGTGCCTTTTAAGTGCCAAGATTTTGTTGGAGATGGAGGGAGGGAAGTAGCCACTAATGTAATTTCCATCAGGAGTACTCTCCTCTAATATAATTTGGCCTGGCCATCCTTTCAAATGCAGCCTTCCCTGGCTGGGCTGGTTCAGGGCCATCCTCCTAAATGCCCCAGTAATTACTGATGCAGTGAAAACATGTGCCTAGGCTTTGCTCTGGACTTTTCAGCCCTGGAGCGACACCAGCTTTCTGCATAGAGCACATTGCTGGGCATGTAACTGGACGTATTAATATTGAGGGGGTTTTCACTTACTGTGTTCACTAAAGACACGAATGGTTTTTGCTTAGGCTTTGTTCCTTTTTTTCTCTTTGGTTAAGGTCTGGAAGTGCTCTAATGGTTTACAAGTTTTATGGTCTCTTACCAGATTAATAAGCAGCAGTTACTCTGATCCAAATTCCTGATCCAAATTTTGCATTCACCAGTTGTCCATCCTTTTGCCAGCACCTTATGCTGCCTGTAGCAGAGTTCAATAATCCATTATTCTGTGCTTTCTTTGCACAAAGGGAAAAGGGAATGGTTTCCAGGGAAGGGATCCTTGCTTTGCCATATCCATCTCCTTAGGCAAAAGCTATCAGAGAAGGAACTTGGAAGTCTTTTAGAAAGTGCTTTCATTGCCTCACCCTTTGTAAATTAAAATGTTATTTTTCCAACAGCTCTTTAGACATCTCCTTGTAGCATTGTGCATGGTAGACTTAAATATCATCAAAGAATGACAGCACAGCACTGAGTTCTTTCTCTTGGGTTTATTCTGGTCATCTTTTTAAAATAAATCTCCTGATTGTATGTGGCAGCAAAGTGTATGGAATTGTCCCCAAATGCAGCTAACAAGGGACTTACTACTGTTATTCCTCATAAACAGCTGGTGCTCAAGGACAGTTCTTGGGGACTCACAGTTTAAGGATAACCACCAATCCCCTCTCTCCTTGTACAAATGAGTGGGGCTGAAGAGGGAAATGCATCCTACAACTTTTAGAAGGTAAGGACCATGACCAAGGGGCTTTGCTGTGACATATGGCAGGGCTGTCACAAGCAGAAGATGTTAGAAAAGGGATGACGTGAGAGACTGAAAAAGAAGCTGATGAAGCCCAGCAGTGCAGCAATGGCATTGCAGAGTTTTCAAGAGGCTACAAAGGATCCGAACTTTGGTGTCTTTAGAGGAAACAAGAAGAAAGAAAGAAGGAGATTTATCTGGCACAGCCAGATTTATGGGCAAGGACAGCCTTGACAGCTGTGATTTTGAACAATTTGAAGGGAAGGGAGAAACGATGTAGTCATTTGGGTGTCAGAGATGTGAGTGTCACAGAAGCTGAGTTTTTAGAGAGGACAGGCAGAAAATAGACTCCCTTATTCTCTGTCTGTCAATACACTTTCTTTTCCCCTGGAGACAGGCAGGATTGCCCTTCTCTGGAACTCCCAGTTATACATGAAAGCCTTGGGATAACAGACTGGCAGGTTGCTGCTGCAAGGCAGGACCCTCCTCTCAAAGCCTGAGTGCCAGTTTCCAGGAGTGTCCAAATCCCGGGTGCCAACATCACCATTCCCGTTGTCCATCAGCACCCGAGGCTGTTGCTTTCTGTTTCACAGCCAATGCTCAGACTCTACTACAGAGTTACAAAGCAGCCAGTAAATACATTATCAGGTAGCAAGAGGAGATAATCCCCCAAAACACATCCCAAAGCCATATTACAAACAAGTACATTACAGATTCCAATCAGAAATCAGTGGAATGGGAGCTGTTCTGCCCATGGTGTGTTGCAGGGGTCAGTTTGGGGACGAGGCAGTGGCAAGCCCAGGAGCAGGAATGCACAGTCACACTCCCAGGCTGCGCTCTCGTCACTGTGCCCACACAGAACCCACGGCAGGCAGGAAGACGCAGCAGGCATGGGAAAAGAGGTGTTTTTTCCTCCCTAGCATCTTAAACTAGATAATTATATTTAAAACCCATGCTGTTAAACTCAAAATTAAATAAGTGAAAGTAAGGATGTAGGGGAGATAAGGTAGCATGATTTATTGACGTGAGCTGCTAACATACGCAGTAGGTAATTACATACATTTTATCATACATTAAGGGCAAGCTGGATTTTTTTGTGTACATTAATACAGTGCATGGCATAATGCTTTGTACTTGCCTAGAGCTGCCTACCAATCATTAGAAAACTCTTCCACAAGCGTTTGCTGCTACAAAAGTCCAATGAACTAAAATGTTACAATTAACTTTTTAACCAGTTTTGGCACAATGTGTTAAGTTTCCAAACTCAGAGAAGGAGGGAAGACAATTTGCAGGAGACCAAGCATCACCCAGCTGAAGAATACCTAATTAATGATAAATCAGGTATGTCAGAAATGAGGGCAAAGAATCTCTTTTGCAGCATTTTAAATCATATATACTTTACACCTTCTCATACTTTATCTTCTGAGGGGAACAAGACAGTAACAGTAGTATGAAACTTTTTGTTTGTTTGTTTTCTTACATTTTACATTGCTTTATCCATTTAAAATCCATGCTTTGCAAGTGCTCCCAGATTGACCAGACTGATAGGCCCCTTTCTGAACATGTGCAGCACAGTAGTTTTACCTGGGTGATCACATCTCCTGTTTACATATTCTATGACCCATGCACATAGCTTTGTTATTTCAATGTCCTTTGGAGGTAGAAGCTCTTAATTAAAAATGATCCAACTGAAAACTGAGGGTGAAGGGCCACTGGAATTACCAAGCTTCTCAGAGACTCCAGCCTTTTCGGGGGGTTGAGATTAACTCCTTGGAGAAGGTCAATAGTTCAGATGAAGACTCCAAGCCCAGGATGGTGACACAAGCAGATGCTGCCAGAGGTTCAGCCAGAGGTTCAGCCAGAGGGATGGTCAGCAGGACGTTCTGCTGGGAGTGTGTCCATCCTTGAGAGCCTCCCAGCAACCTGAAACCAGCTCCTCATAGTGTGATGCTGTTGGAACCCACTGCTTGCACAAGCACAGGAAATTAAAAAGGCAGCTGTGCTAGTGCCCAGAGTTTGTGGCAATTTTCTTGTCCCAGTGGTTCCCGGACCTTTTATTAAGACGTCAGTTAAGAAAAAAAAAAAATTAAACTGTTGAACTGGGCTACAAATGCTGGTGGCTTGGCTTCATAGCAACATAAATAGCCCAGGTAAGTGATAGTCGTGAAAAGTACATGAATTTTCTTCCCTTTTTTTG
Source organism: Cettia cetti (assembly GCA_013401135.1). NCBI lineage: Eukaryota > Metazoa > Chordata > Aves > Passeriformes > Sylviidae > Cettia > Cettia cetti. The sequence goes on from VZUI01090701.1 coordinate 40,190, forward strand.
CTGCTAATTGGTGATTTCCAATATCACTTTATACATGCATAGTTACAGTCTTCTAGGTGAGTGGTAAAAGTTGCATGTGTTTCTTGATTGCTTTACTGCATTATGATTATAACACAACACCCACCTTTATTTAACCTCTACAGAAGTGCCAGTGTCAGTGCAGATGTTGCAGTGCTGTCTCTGGCACAGATAACTCACAGATTTCACACAGTCCTGTACAACATTTACCACAAAGCAGGAAAGAGTGGCTTGTATGAAAAAAAATGCCTAGTTTTAAGGTTTTAATCCTGAATTCTGCACATTCTTGGTTTAATTTGCTGTTATAGACTCTTTGTCACTTAACATTTAATATGCTTTCCATGTGAAATTTGCTCTTTACTACTTGCCAATAAATAAGCATATAATTACCCTGACTCCAATCAGAGCTGATATAGTTGAGAGACCTTCCAAAAAACAAAACTCAGATGTACATTGCACAGCATGACTGAGCATCCATAAACGCGCTACTTCACATTCTGATTTACAGTGATACAAAAGTGAGCACACACAATGGCAGAGGGGGAGGGAGTACAGGGATAACTGGGAATTGAATGATGATGGTCGGGTGGACAAGGAGTTTCAAATGCAAAGACCTTCCAGTGGGGACACCAGAGAGAAGACAATGTGTACTTGGCCATGGGTCCAGGCAGGGAACCAATGCTGTCCCAACCCCTTGGGGTCAGGCAGAGCCAGCCAGCTCAGCACAGAGGAGAAAAATACAGAAATATGTTCCTTCTTTATCTTCCCTCCTTGTCTGATTTTCTCCTGGGAGAGAACTTCTTGACTATTTCACAGTTTATTTGTCCGGTTTGTCCTTTGTGGTGTGTTTTGCAGACCTCCTGTGACTGCTTGTAGTGCACAGACACACACAGACAACACCTTCACCAGAAGGTGATGTTAACCAGCTTATTTGGCTCATTTGGTGATTCTGGAGGAACTTTAACTCCTTTGACCAATGAAGGAGCATTGGTAACCTTACAGCTGCTGCAATCATCTCTTGTAGATACAACACCTGCTAAGTTCACATTGTAATAAAAGAGACAGTCCCTCTAAACACGCATCCAAGATATGCTTTGTGTTTATGCAGAGAAGGATTAAAGACAAAACCTCTGAAGAGATTATATTTGAGTTTAACAGTGCTAAGTCGAGGTAATTGTTACATGACATTCCTGGTTAATGAAACTCAGCTTCCAGTAGTTTAATGTTGCTTTTGTGATGGCGAACACGTTGCCATCCACAGCCTCACCGAAGTCTCAATGGCACACACTGTTTGACATTTATTTCTCTATTAAGACAGGATGCAGTGGTCCTATTTTTCCCTATCTGACAAATCTATATTAAAAAAAAAAAAAATCTCAAAATGGACATCAGCAGCATGATGTGTCTTTGTTTGTTTTCCCAGAGGTGGGTGGGGTGTTTTTTTGTCCCAGTCCTTCTTGGATAAGTGGTAGTGTAACACCTAGCACCCCCTACACGTGGGATGCTACCCACCTCTGCTCCCCTCATGTGAAGTATCGACACTGTGTGGAGTCAATGTAGCAGTAAGAAGTGCATCGCAATTTTCCATAAGACCTAGAATAAAAGAGAATATCTCAGTTTCAAAGCATGGTATAGTTCACTTACACGGTTCCTGGATGTAACACTCTGTAGGAGTGAAGAACCTCAGAATATGCATATGCAGCAACATATGGGAAACAAAATAGGAGGGCAGTTTTCATCAGTGCTTGACTGTGTTCTCCTCTGTCAGCAAAACAGGAGTCCAGGAGAAACTATGAGTGAAGACTTAACTCCCAGTAATGTCAATTTAAAAAAATAAAATCCCTGTTGGCATCAGGACTAGAGCATTTCCTGGGGGTGGATGAAAAAGGCCCTGGACTCACCCACGGGAGCTGTGGAACAAAATATCTGAGACTCTGGCTTAAGTGTTTTTCCAGTTACTCCCAATAGTTTCAGCAGGTGTGACTGTGCCTGTCCTTTAACTTCTTTTTCGTGTACTTGAAATAATGAGAGTGACACATTCCCACATTTGAAATAACTTTTTAAAAGTAAATTGAAGAGTCCTTGCAAAATAAGGAAAAACAGAGATTTTGTCTTTCTGCTGACTTAAACTCAGCAGTGACTCAACCTTCTGAAGGTGTGACCAGAGATGTTAATAAGAATTTAAATTAGTTTTTATTGCTGGAATGTCTAAGTGAATAACCCATCCATAACATCAAGCTGTGGACTAAACAGCTTTAAAACTACATCCTAGGATAACCCACATTCTCAGACTAACATAAAATCCGAAGAGAAGGTGTGTGAAACAGGAGGAGGGATCTGTGGGCTGGAAAGAGTAAAAAACGGGAAAACCAGTTGCAGCAGAGTTCTTGGAGGAAAAGTTACTTCGGGGTAAAACTCCCATGGGAGTGTTATGCTCACATACCCGGCCCACTTTCTCATGATTCACAGCTTTTTCTTTAGTTTGGCAGATAATTTGCAGACTATATACAAAAATAAAAGATCTCAGTTGCTCTTCATGGCTTGAATATACACACAAAGTGAAATTTATAAAATTTTCCTCAAGCTTTTGTGGTCCTATCTTGGGCACCAAATTTTGGACTCTTAGAAGGGAATATTTTTCACAGTAGAAAACAATTCCACACTGTCTGAAGATGAGGTCTCTGTAAAATGTTTCAGTTTTGTCAGGTTGACAGGTCTGGATTTTAGTCATCTCTTATACCAGAAGTGCTCCAACAATTACAGTGGAAGAATTAGCACAGCACTAGATTTACAAAGACATCCTGTGGTTTCTTATTCCTGTCAATTAGCACATTATTGTTCTCTGAATGATGAGGGCTCTGCGCATAATTTAATTTGCAAATTAAATGTTTCCTGTTAGCCAGTAACGATACCTGACAGCTAAATAGAGGTGCTGCTGTTGGAGGCAAAATGCTGACCAGAGGAAGCTGCCTAAACAAAGGCAGAGAAGACAAGTCAATAATAAGCAGATGTTTTAAATGAAGGACGTTGCTACGCAGATGTATGGCTTTGCATCTGCTGGTGAATGAATTCCCTGAACCTTGGAAAAGCTGACAGATGACTGCTTGATTCAGAAGCAAATGCACCCCTAGTGTACCCATTAATGGGAAGGGCAGCAGGAGGTCGGTAGGAGCCTGTGCTTTGGATGTTGTGGTTTCTTCTTGCAGTGTGATCATCTTCTCGAGGTCTTTCCTACTCTTCTTATGTTATGGCTGGATATTAATGTGGCCAGATGAGGAAATCTTGGCAAGAAATGGGCAAACTAGGTGATCTTCATTTTGTATGAGGTATGTGCTTCTTACTGTGAAATGAGATTTTGCCCTTAAAGTCAATGATATACAGAAATAATTTGATAGACTCTTTCTTCCCTGCTACTTGCAGTGGTCCCAGTGGAGCAAGGTTTAAGTGGGTGAGACTCCTCTGTTTTAAAGCTGGCAAAGAGAAAAAAGAAAGGAAAAACACACACAATCCCACCCCCCCACCCCCCTAAAAAAAACAACAAAAACCCCACCAAACCAAAGTGAAGACCTTCTCTTACATACCCAGGAAGATATGTTCTACATGTCAAATATCCGAAATCCATCCCATCACAGTCTTCAACCCCCTCATGCTTGTAGCCATCTCCACAGTAAGCACGGCGGCACCCTAGTGAAAAATAAACAAAGAAATACCTTCCAGGCACTTGATATGTAAAAGGAATAGGTAAAATAAGTTGAACTGGATTTTTAAGGGCTAAGTATAAAGCAAGATATTTTGGGGAAGGCATTCTGTAAGGACCACCTTAGGAGGAGCAGTACTCTTCCCTACAAAGAAGGTACTCTTTTTAGCCTAATTTCAGTGACCAAGGGAAAGAATGGAACAGCATTTATTTGAAACTTATTATTGCCATAATTACCATCAAAACAAGTTAAGGGGAAATATAAAATACAGTTAATATAAATGATTCAGGGAAGTCACAATCTCAAAAAAATAATCCTAAGTCATTAACTGGTTTGAAATTCCCAGCCTAGACCTTTATGCAATTCTGTGCAATATCTATGTTTGTCTTCCGTGAGTTTCCACATATGAACAGAATTATGCAGCCTGTCTATAAAAAAATAACATATATAAAGGTTGCCAAAACCATGTTTTTCCCACTGCTGACTCCTACTGACTTGAGCGTGAGTGGAACTTGTCACATTTTTTCATGGTGACTGACATGTAGGCTGCAGTAATTTGTGGGTTTCTTTGCCATTTTAGCAATTGGACTTTGATTTTGTTATCTTCAGCATATTGAGAATGACTTTCTAACATGAAAAAATTCATTTAGTTAAAATTGCTTTGACATCTTCTGGGAGAATCCATCAGTGTTAAGCAAAGGATTAAAGAGACACTCAGGAACAGGGAGTTTATAAGAGGCTACAGTGGGTTGTTTACAAATAGGAATGATTAATCAATTGCACCAAGGATGTGTTTGTCAGAAATTGATTCTTCTAAGACCAACAAGCCTTTTTTACAATTAAATCCTTTTAACATTTGGTTAGCCTTTTTCTTTTGGTTCAGTTACAGGAGAACAACAATGACAATGTGCTCATTTCCAGATAACTCAATGATGGGTCATATCAGTGTCAGAAATCTGTGTATTGCAAGGCCTCCATTGAGGTTTTGCCCAATGCATAGCACAGAGAGCACACTGTGCCCTCAGACACAGAGTGCACAATTTTGCAGGTGCTAGAACTAATGAACACTCTCTTCCTGCATGGTTGTTCCTCACGGTTGATTGCAAATTCTAATTTAATTTACTTTGCACTTAGGCAGGCTTAGTGGGGGTTTCATTTGTATGTCTCCCTAGACCTGTTGAGACTGAACTGCCTTTGAAATCTCTCTCCTGTTGCCATTGAGAAGTTGGCTGGGATAGCCAGTTATAAGGGGAAGGGTGGTGATGGACAGGTGGATGGAGAAACTTACACAGGACATGGCTGCATACACCCCACATGCAAAGTCAGGCTGAAAAATTGAGGGATATATAAACCAAAAATTGCATCTTTCAGTGTTGGGTGATACTGTTCTGAAATGTGAAGAAGCATCCCTTTGCTGAGAACAACAGAGCAGCAAACCTACTCTGTGGAGATGGTATAGGGCTGTGCTCTGGGGAAGGATTCAAGATAACTGAGAGGGAGAAGGGAAGGTTGCCACAGCTGCTTGAATGCTTATATGCTCTTTGCTACGCACCATCAGCAAAATGGAAGGAAGATGGAGTAGACATGAATTAAATGTTATATAAACTTGACAGTGAAGGTAGTGGGTTGACACCTTCCCTATGCAAATGAATAACAAAATCCAAAGTGATGTTTCTGGACTCAGGATCTATTTTGCCATAAGAAACAACCAGCTTCAGTGTCTATCCCAAGGGCTGTGCTGCACTACAGAGGTGTGCTACAGCTCTTAGACAGAGAGCTGGCAGCCCCAGGAAAGGTGTGTGTAAACCAGCTCCTGGATGTGGTCTCTGAAATGCAGTGGCTCTGACTCAGCAAGGACTCAAGAGAAGTACTGTTGTCACCCCAGTCCTGTGCTGGTGTGTGCCATCCACATGCATGAAAGCCTCAGTTTTCACCCTGTGGCCACTGTACCTCTACTTGATCCACAAACCACACAAGCTCTCCTTGTGTGATTTAGACAGCTGTGTACCCTGTGGTACAACCAATGCACCTTCCCCTGTAGAAAGAAGCCACTCCTGCTGTGCTGTAACTTACTTATACAGTCATCAGTCACGACTGCATTGCCGTCGTCGCACTCCTCTCCCTCCTGCACGATCCCGTCTCCGCAGGTACCCGCATCCTCCAAGCGGTAATCCACGGGATAGAAAGGGGTGAGCTGAGCAGGCAAACACACAGCGGTTACTGAACCAGACCAACAGCAGCCTGGATAGCAAGCAAGGGAGAAGGGCTCTGAGGGGCAGATCCCACAACTAGGTTTTTATGTCTTGTTATTTGTTGGTCAGAGGGTTTATAAAGAGTCTGATCCAAAGTCCAGTAGACAGAAGAAGGATTCTGCTGTTAATTTCAGCAGGACTCAGCTCTATGAAGCAATAAGGAAATACATGAGTTTGGTTTGCAGTATTTTAATACTGCAACTTTGTAGTCTGGTGAGTTTTGCTTTATTTTGTATCAAATAAAACCTCTTTTTACTACCATAATTCCCTGAACTCTGCTTCAGTTTGTTCACCAGTGGAACCCGGTTCACAGGGAAGTTAGCAAAACCTGCAACACTGCTGGCTTAATTCCTCAGTAATTAAGACTCCTGTGAACAATATGCACAGAATTATGGACAGTTGTGGCAGTGTTCAAAAAATTAGTTTTTCCCCCATTTGCCTAAGTGATTCCGTATGATGCCTTAAGTACAGAAGTATGTTCTGTCTTTCAAAATGAAACATACACTCACAGGTTTTCTGAGACCACAGTCATATTTTCACCTGGACTGGGAGCCATCCAAAGGTATCCTTGAAGTACAAAGACCTCTGATCTCTTCTAAAAGCTAATGCATTTTCGGTGTTTAAGCGGTCCAATTCTTCTTGATTATTCACCACAAAAATCTGGGGCACAGAAAAAGAGGTGATTGGTAACCTTCTCAAGAAGTGTTTTGGATTGTCACAGAATCCAGTTTGGCATATGTACCTTCAAATAGGTAAATAATATACAGAAAAATGGTTCAGTTGTTTTCAGAAGGAGAGGAGGCGAGAACATACACCCATGGAAAGAATGGTGTTTCCTGGGCCCCTATTCAGAAATGGACATCCTCACTCAGGTTAAAATCATACAAATACTGGCGCACAATCACTGATGAGAAGAACTTCCTGATGCTCAAATGGTTTGATGCTAAAACAATTGCAAAATCCAAATGAGAACAAGTGATTTTTGTGGATTGACTGTAACTTTCTAGACAGGTTTGTGGCTACAAAGTAAATAATGCATGGCTCAATATAACCTTCACTTAACTTTTACCTCTTCATTCTTTATTTAGATTTAACTAGCACTAAAATGCCAATTATATATATGCACATACTGTGGTGTAAAGCAAGATCTTCAATTACACTAAAAAAATTAGTTCAAAAGGGAAGAATTAGGACAAGCTGCTCTCTTACCCATTTCTTGTCTCAGTCACTGAAATTGGATGTAAAGGCATTAGGAAATAATCTCTTCCTTCAGCAGCTTAATCAGTTTAATTATTTTTAAGACTCAAGCCATTTTTAAATTAAGAAAAAGCAAATGGAGTGCTTCTGAGCAAAACAGATTTAGGTCTGTGTCTGATTCTTACCAGCATAAACAGAATTGGCTCTTTTAAAAGCAAGTTACCTTGAAATTTTTACATAGCAGAATATTCCCATAACCCTGGAGAAAGGCTAATTTCATTAAAGAAGACTGAATAAAAATGCCTTTATCTTGAATGAAAGGAAGCAAAGAAACAGGAAGCCAGCATAGAACTGTAATTGTGTTCAGGAGCTCAGGGTCCAGTACCAGAGCTCCAGTTTCTCTTGAAATCAATAGAAAACTGTGTTTTCAAACCATTACAGATATCAGCCTTTAAAATTGCACAAGATTTTAAAAATGGAATGAATTTAAGCCAGTGACAGAAAAACAACACTTTGTTTCCCAGCCTCTGCCCTCCTCTGGAGGAGCTCCTGGGTGCACGGGTGATGGCACTGAGGATGTGCAGCTTTGGCAAACCAGAGGGCCAGGACACAGAGCACCATCTCTGGATCTTTGCCATGTGCAGCTATGGAACCCTGGCAAGAGCCTCCAAGTGGCCCAAGACAGGCTTCAAAGCTGCTACATGGGGATCTGAACAGAATAACCCATAGTGATGTTTAAGCTCTAGTTTATGTTAAAGTGCTCTTTACACTCGAGGGAGTAAAACAAATGGGGCAGGCAGGAAAACATGGAGTGCTGCTCTGGAAGGACCTCATTTCCAAAGGTAAGCCTTGTCTTTTTGCCAACCCACATTCCTGACAACATAATGGCACCTGGGGGCTCATAGTGATAGTGTATGGTATTTTAGATATTTACACTCTCATTACTATCTTTTAAGATCTGATATGAAACTGCCTGATGGAGAAGGAAGGTAATAAAACCTATACACTATATTGTGAGCCTAAAAACTTTTCCTATGAGTTCTCCAGGATGCAAAGTACATCATGGTTTTTTGCATGTAGTGTGGTATGATATGCACCTTTATTTCAGCACATTCATCTCTCACCATTATGTTTTCAAAACAACAGGAGGGCTTTTACTAATGCAACAGAGCCAGGGATGAGCGAGCAGCTGATGCAGCTGACAAGACTTGAAACACACTCATGCAAAAAGGCTGAGCTCCATGACCCGGGTTAATGGTGTTGTGAGGGTGTCCCTTCCACACACTGTGACAGCTTTGTGACAGTGTGACAGGTAGGGCTTTAACAAAGCTAATTGCTGCCCACTGACATTCAGAGACAACCAGACACTGCACCATTTCCACTTGCATGGGTGGAGTGGCTGAGCTATGCTGGCTCACAGCAGCAAGGGAGCATCTTCATCACTCACTAAGTGCTACACTGCACAGAATAAAAAGGCAGGGCCCAGCAGGAAGGAAAAGTACATAAACAGTAGTTACAAAACCCAAAGAAATCAGCGATGAAAAATTGCTAGGTCACATTTCACCAATGCCTTGATCTTTAAAGTATTTTGTCCAACTGGTTCATAAAAAATGCTTTCAAAGCAAGAGATAGAAATTAGCTATATAATGTGTATGTCTGCAGATGTCCAGACACTTGATTCTCACAGTTTGTGGAAGCTCCTGTTGTTGAGGGTCGGGGCTCTGGGAGAAAGCTCTATTGCATATATGAAATGCTTGATGCTGATATTTAGTTCTGAAATCACTGTCTTAAAAATGTCCCAAACAAACAAGAAAGAGATGCTTACTTTACTGACCAATCTGAAATGTATTTTGATTTCATGAAATAAAAAGGACAGATTATCTATGTACAGTAGTAGATGTAAGAGAGCATCCTCAGGCTTGAAAAACATTTCCAAACATGTGCTACCTTACTGATGTTTTGGAACAGCTGCATTTCAGCACATCAATCACACAACAAGTTATGAGACTGAACTCTTCTGCACCAGCTGGATCTTTGAGGGTTTGGGTACTAGAAATCACACATTGCCTATATATCTTCCTATTAAATAAAAAATATTGGTGAGTACAACACCTCTTGTAATGAAAGCACTTAAGAACTGCTCACATCCCCTCCCAGAAAACCTGCTTACCGCGGGAACTTTTGGGTAGCTGTGTCCAAACACAGATTCCTCATATGATGGGTTACTCATATGCTGTGAGGTTCTGCAGAGACATCTCCCTGGAGGCCCTGGAAGTCCTCTTTCTCCCTTTGGTCCTATTGCAAATTGCCCTAGGAAGCAGAGAACCAACTTGCTTTGTTATGAAGTCAACTACACAACACACAAACACATCCTTAGTGGGAAAAGTACAGATCAGGTTCAGTTGCATGTACCCAGGTTTTCAGATAGGTACATCTCCCAACAAATCCATTGGGAACTGAAGGGAGGCATTAATTCCAGTACTTCAGGGGAAAGGTGCCAGTTTTTTACCACACTCATATTATTTCAGAACATCTTTTGAATTTTTCTACAGTTTTACAGAGGAAGAGAGAGACCATTTGCTTAGAATAAATGTCAGCATATTTGAAGCTGTAGAAATTCAGGACAGGATGAACACACAGATCCCTCTACAGCACCTATGCACCAGGTTTTGTGGAGTCAGTCTCTGTATACATCCACAACACTTTGGACTTGTGCCTTTGTACAACAACTTTAGCAATGCTGTTTCACAGGTTTCTATACAGCAAAAACCCAACTAAAAATACAAGAGCTTTTTAATGCTTTAATTAGACTTAATGCTTTAATTTAATTTTTAAAAAATAAATTTTTTTGACTTTCAAACTTTGGCAAGCATGCACTGCTGTGCAGATTTAGATTATAAGCCAATACGGTCATACTGCAAGCAGTGGCATCATTACAGAAATGTCTTTTAGGATCAGAATTTATATTCTAGAGGAAAAAGATTAATAACCCTGACACATAAACTCTCTGTGGATGGAATAAAGCCTTGAAAAAGTAATCTCAAGGTCCTGGCTGCCTTCCCATCAGCATGGTGAAAATTTTGCCTTCCAAAAGCTTCCAGCTAATTTACTCAAGCAAAGATGTTTCCTAATGGGAGACATGAGACATGAAGATTCTGAAGCTGTGCCCAGCTTCACAGATGTTCCATTTCCACACCATCACAAGAAGATACCTCCTGTCTGCTAATGCAAGCAAGGGAAGGAAAAGGGAAAGCAAAATGGAAGGGGACATTGTGTATTGTGGGTCATGTGTTGTCCTTCATGTCCATGTTTTGACCCACAAGCTGACCAGGGTCCATGTGCAAGCACAGCTCTGAGGATGCACAATTATGTCATTACAAAGTTTTTCTCATGACTTCTACAACACACACAATTGCAGTGAGCATAGATCTCATGCACTTAATTATATATTGAGTGTTCTTCTCCACTGCTCTTTTTTTTCCTTGACTCCTATCCCTTTCCATTCTCTTCCCTTCTCTCCTTAATTACACTGTAACTTGAATCTCATCTGTTTTTCTCTTGCAGAGCTGCACAGGGTGAACCTGTCCTGGCTGACTAGAAATCACAGTTTTTCACTGTAAGCCAGGATATCTGGAGAAGCAGACCTTTGATGATGGAGATTACCTAGTCTCTCCGAGGCTGCCAGATGGCTTTTCATTGTCCCCATCTACAAAAATCCCTCCAGGACCACATAGGCTTTAGTTTTGGTTTTAATGGAGGAGGACAGCATGACCTGCCTTCAGGAGAAATCCTCTCCTTGCCATCAATGGAGAAGCCCTGCAGCTCTTTGTGCAGAGGGGCCTATGTGTGCCTGATGGATTAGGGGGGACTGGGGAGCAGGGACACTCTTGGGGAGGTCCCCTCATTTTCTGCTTACCTAATCCTGATGGTCCAGGGGGGCCTGGCTGGCCAACAGGACCAGGCCTGCCAGGTGGGCCCATGACACCCGCTGGTCCAACGTCTCCCTTGAGCCCCTAGAAGAGAAGTGACATCCATTTCTGGGCTAAGCTATTAGTAACAAACAACCTCTTCCAGACAGCACTGGCATCCCCTTTAAGAAAGCCAAGACATTTGCCAGAAGAAGAATGAGCTTCATGGACACCACCCAGGGAACAGGGGCTCTCCTCTCCTGAGTGAAGACAGAAAGGCATGCTCAGGCAGGACTTCTGACCTCAAATGGGAATGGTCACAGGGATCTGCCCTGTGAGGAGTCAGGAATCACCCTGCTCTGACTTCAATAATTTGATAGCCTTTCTTTAAGGATGCTTTTTAACCCCTGTAACTCTCTGGGAGTGAGTGCCGCTGAGAAAGACAGGGGACAATCACTGAGGAGTTATCAAGGGCTTCCACAGTGACATTTCCCAGTCTTAGGGTACAGCCTTTCAGAAGCTCACTAATGACTTTGACACTCACACTATCAGAATGTTTGAGGTGCCTGGATTCCTGTATCTGCTTGACATTCACCATGGGTATAGAGCTATGATAACAAATCATCACAAGCCAAGCAAGGGCTTGGCCTTACAAGTGCAGGTTAACGTTTAGCAAAACATCATGCTGAGAAATAATGTCCCTCTGGCAGCCAAACTGGTATAAATGCTGCAAAACTACCTGTGGGAGAGGGGTTTACACACAGTTAACATACAATAACTAATATTCTCTAAAATCAGCCCTAATTTGCCTCACAGGAGCTTGTTTGTGCAACCATACCCTTAGGCATCTAGAAGTTTAAACCTAGAACTGTTAGGCACCTTCTCATTTTTTGCTCCTGAATTTAATACGATGACACCTATTAAAAATAACTACATTTACCTTCCTGCTCATATACTCTCCAAGGCTTAGATTTCTCAGCTTTACATTTCGGAAGTATATTACATAGCTTAAAGTATAAATAATTGACTTGATTTTTATGTAAGCGTAAACATTATTTAGCATAATAAAATTGTGTGTATTATGTAAGCTTTATTTTAATGACAAAGGAGATTGTTTCCTTGAGGATGGTATCATTCCAGGTTAATGTGCTTTCAGAATCATACAATGAATGGTTGCATGTCTAATTTAAGAGTAGCAAAGCATATATAGTAATATATGCTGAAATAATTGTTGTTATGTAATGTTACATCCCATGGATACATTTGAATGTCACTTGCACCATTTCAGCAGAGATTTTGCCATGGCCTATAAAGAACTAATTGAATATTTGCTTTGTTTAATCCTATTAGGTAAGCTCTGAGCCATAAAAATATTTCAGGATTTATGTGAATGTCAGTGGTGCTGATCTCTAATTACTTCTTACATTATACAACACAGAACTAGCAGACCAGGATTTTGTAGTCCCAAAAAAGACTGTGGGAAATCTCTTTCCCCTACACATCAGCAATTTGACAGAGGCAAGGCAGTACCAGTCAGACAGGTACTGACTGAAAACCAGCTGCTTTCTGTGACCCCTGCTTTGGAGGGATGATTGCTTAGTGCTCTCCTGCTTAGCACTGATGGATTAAATAATAATGGCAAGGGTTGATGTTCAATGTTTTTGCCTTGTTTATCTTTTACATGTGCCCACTGCATTTGGAGATTTTCCAATAGGCAATATTTGTCTTCTGTCCTTTCTTTCAAAGTGGGATTACCTAAATGGCATTCCTCCTTCTCAAGACTCCAGCCCTACACTCGGGTTTGCTTGGGGTCAGTTCCCAAGTTATAAAGCTTTGGATGTTGTGTCTCGGTCAGCAGCCGTACGGCTGTGACTTGTGACTCCCAGCTCCTGGCCACCTTTCAGGAAGAGCCTGTCCCAGAGGCGGGGAGAGTTGAGGAAGTCAGTGAGCTAATCAAGACATATCTCGAAATGGAAGTGGAAGTGACACCTGCTTAATTTAGCTGCTTTTATCGAGGCATGTCAGCTGGATCAAGAGTCAGGAAATGGCCCCATGCTGGTGGAAACTATCCTCTCAGCTGAACAAACAGCCTGACAACTACAGCACTTAAAGGTGGCAGCCAGACCCACAGAGCCTTAAAATGCCACTCCCCGGTTTTTTCAAAGGATTAGAAAAGAAGAAGGGAAATAACAAGTTCACAAGGTACGGAGAGGGAAAGCCTTTTTTATGCTGAATCAATGCTAAGATTGCCTTCGGGGGACCAGAAAGGGGTTTGTGTACTGAGCCTTGGGACTGGAAACACCAGTTTGGGCCAGACCATAGTTCTTTTAGTCACACTGATTGTTGCTTTAAATTATGACATGCTTATGTCACCACGGTTTTATCATGCCACTGTGTAAGGTGACAAAATGTCTAAGGGCAAATAAGGAGTACACGGTGTCCAAGATTATTTGCAGGCGCTGGGTCTTCTCTTGCCACGTGCAATGGAAAGATATTCCACAGCACATGGTCAGGACAGACGAAATGAGTTAAAAAAAAAAAAAAAGCAAACCTCTCAAAACCAGCAAAGAACACACACAGACCAGCTTTTAAAACCATACAAATCTAGGACAAAAAATATTGCTTGTGGGTCATCTAGGAGACTTACATTGCTCATACCTTCCTTACTTGGGGATCTATTATTTCCTTTCTAACATCCAACTCTTCTTTTTTCCCCACATTGGCTACTTTATCACTTCAGATATTACCTGCTCTCATCAGAGCAACAGTGAAGCAGGGATGTGCCTCTCCTTGCCATGCTGGATATAACAAGACTGCAAATAAATTACTTCCAGCTAAGCCCCTACCACTGAAATTGGTGGAGTCAGCATGCAATTTACACACAATTCCTAGCCTTTACAATTCACCTGAAACTCTGAAAATATAGCTCTGCTAGCATAGTTTTGAGCTCTCTAGCTGTCAGATGGGGCTGGGACCGTAGCTCTGTGTTGCTTGGGATTCAAAGGATGCCTTCAAGATCTACTCAAATCATATTAAATTAGTTCATTACCAATCCAGGATAAAAGCAACTTTTCCCATGCTGCATGGGCAGGGAGCTGAATGCTGCAGACAAGACTCTGCCCTAAAGCTGAAGCTTTAACTCCTGTGTAGCCTGTGCAAGCCTGTGAGGTGTTCCAGGGCTTCTGTCTTCTCCCTATGTGACACAGTGCATGCCACAAGAGCTTAGACCACACAATCACAGAGATGCCATGAGACACAGCAAGAAGAGACACCCATGATCCTACTTGTTTGCCTCGTTTTCCGGGTCTTCCTATAGGTCCTCTGTGTCCTGGTACTCCAGACTGTCCCTTGGGGCCCATCTCTCCCTTGGTGGTTGCAGAGGGAAAGAAGCAGGAAGTAAGTACATGGTTATACCTTCCTCATACAAGACAGCAGATGCACATTGTTTTCATTCACATGATTCCTCTAGATAATATTTTAAAACAAACATAAAGTGAAAAAAACACAACCCTCACAATTTACCCACATACCCCTGAAGAATCCTTTCCTAAGGAAGAGGCCAAATGAAATCAGAAACACACTTAAGAGACTTGGAAAGGTCAAGGTTGGGAAAGCTCTCTGACCCCTTTGCAATATCTTGCTTTGCTGTTCAGATGCACGTGTGGTGAAAATACTTAGGGAAAGGAAGGTGAATTCACTCATCTTCTAATCTCTCTAGAAGCAACCATTAATTCCTTTTCTAATTTCAGAGACGTGATTTGATTATGTCATAGAATTATCCACCTTTAGGTATTCCATAAGCCAGCACCTGAATTTTGGTTGTTTTTCAAGTACAGAATAATGCCGATGTAAAAACTGGTCAGGGTTATGATGACTGCTATTTACAGTAGTGCCATTTTGTTTCAGAGTATCAAGAAAAAAAATAGTTATTAGTTTCAAGTAAATAAAACCCTAGTAATTAGGGCAGTTAAACAGGAGGAAAATTATGACTAAACAAACAATCTGGGGAAAAAATAGAAACAACACCAAAGAGCTAAATCTGAGTTTTCTCTTAAGCTGAAAAGCCTAAAGAATTTGATCAGGTCTAGGCAGTGCTGGTCACTGAGTCAAGCAAGACCTTCAATGTCTTACACTGTCTGGGAAGTTCCTGAATCCACTCATTGATCCTGTCCTGGCATTTAGCACAATTCCCCAACATATCATGCCCACTTACTTTTTGTCCCAGCATTCCAGGGAAGCCTATTTCTCCCTACAAAGTCAAAGGAGAAAAATAATCAGAGAATGTGTAATAATCTTTGACAAAGCAGCACCTTCCTTGGAAGGAAAAAACAAGTGTCATGTGTGGCTGTCAGCAAAAACCCCTGCACTGACTCAGCACTGCAGGTGATGAGTAGGTAGAGATTCATAAGAAAAAATTTACTATAAAGCTCCTTGTATGGTGCCGTTACTCCTCTGTCTGATCCTCTGCTGACAGTTTCTGCTTCTCTGGCAAAATCATCCCAATTGTTCTCTTGTCCACAGGCAGCTCTGCTGCCTGGACAACTCCCAAAGCCTGCCTCTGGGAATGGCATTCCTCCATTTACTTTTCCTCTCTTAGTTGAAAGAACCCCCAAGCCATGAATCTCTCCCCCTTTTCCCCTCCCCGTGTTATCATGTCACCAGCTGAAAGCATTCTGGGAAGCTGCTGTGGTTCTGGGCTGCACTGCCCGGGAGGCGCTGGGGTGACCTCCAGGGAAATCCTCCTGTGACTCCTCAATTCCCCTGCGCACTGCGCTGGGGGCACACGGACATGGAGGGCCCCACTGCCCTCAGAGCGGACGGCACCACTGCTCTCCCTCCCCACTCCTGCCCTCCCTGGAAGATGCTTTCAGCCTCCTTTCCTCCATGCCCCTCCTGTTTTTCCCTGTCAGAAGCACAGTGATCCTCAGATGCACATTCACAGCCATCTAGAAAAGAAAATTACCGGGTCGCCTTTGACTCCTTTGTCGCCTCTGTCACCTCTGGATCCCTGAAGAGAGATAATAGGGGAATAACAGCCTACTTACTACCATTTCATGAAGAAGAAAAAAAATATTTTTCCTATACAATGTGATATTGAAGTCAACAGAATACTGTAACAGAGTGAGGGATATGCTTCATTACTGATATCACAACAGAATTGATGCTAAGGACTGTAGGAGAAGGGACTCATTCTCCCCAGATAATTACTTTAAATACATATTTTCCTGGACATAATACTTTCAAATTTGATTTTTTTTTTCTCCCAGTTGGCTTCTTTCCCCAGTTCTGGCCCCATAAAAATTTTGAAGTACAAAATGTGTCAGTGCCAAAGCGTGTGCCACCTAACTAAACCAGACCAACAATGAAGGATCATTTTACCCGTGCTGCAGATGGGGAACCTGTAGTGAATTTCACTGTAGCAACTTGTTCACAAGGATACAGGGTGTAAAAACTCATTTCTTCAGCACCCCAGCCCAAGCCACAAGATGTGCTCCTTCTCAATGCATGTTTTCATTTCTCAGTGGGACTTATAGACTTCATCAAAATTCAATCTCATTTCTACAGTTTGGGGTTTTTAAAATGTATTTCCAAATGTTAAATTACACATTATTCTGTTGTCACACTGACCTTTTCTCCTCTAGTTCCAGGAAAACCCTAAAGGGAATGATAGATATTTTAATGCTTCTCGCTTTCAAGATCACCCAAGAAGCCGGACTTTCAAACTTTGAAGTGAAGAAAAAGAACGAAGCACAAATAATTAATTGCATCAACATGTAAAGGCAAATGAATATTTACAGCACCTAAAATTGCACTGAAACAGAATGGTGAAATACGAATTAAAGACGAGACAATTCAGCTCAAAAGCCATTATGAAAAAGCCAGGTAAAGCCAGTAGCTTTGATTATGTTTTGAAATTGAAACAAGTAAAATAAAATGTAACTGAGAGTAAAGCATTAGATGCCACAATTAATAATCTGAAACAATTTTAACAATAATCTTCCTCTTCGTTTGTTTGTTTGTTGTTTTTCCCCCATGGAACATACCTAAGTTATACTTAAATAATCTAGTGTGATCATTAATATAAAACTGAGTTTCTCTTAAAGAAACATAGAATAAACAAAAGTGTTCAGTTCTTCTTTACAATCCTTTATTTGAATAAACTGATTACATAATTTATTTCAACTGTCAGTACATATGACTAGTTCTAGTAGGGGACTAACAGATCTCCACAGTCTTATAAGGTGGGTAGAAAACTTTGCAGACGTGATTTAATGCTGCAGATATTCTTAAGAACTCAATTTTCTAGTGGGATACCATTACAGCTGAGCTTGCTTTAAAAATAAATGACAAAAATTTATACCAAAGCATTTTTATGAAAAGCCAAAAACACAGCCAAGCCCAAACAGACAACATAACCTTGCTTGATGTGGAACATATTTTTTAATCTGTATTAGAAACATATATCTTGATAAATGCTTTCCAGAAAATTCATGAGGGAAGCAGCTGTCAGCAGAGCATTAGAAACCAATGTCTGAAAATGCAATGTTTGGTTAACAAACCTTGGAGCCCATTGGTCCTCTTGTACCTGGCAATCCCATCACACCCAACTCTCCCTTTTCACCCTAAAGGGGTCAATAAAGACAGTTATTGAATGTGGGTCTCTGATGAGGTCACATTTGAATGTCTGACAGTTCAGTGGTTCAGGTTTTATGTCGAATAGTTAAGCCTGACCTTGGTGTAGCATTGTGGACAGGGGTCTATATTGTAATTACATTCTGCCCGACCCCTCACATGTTATCTTACTCTTCTATTTGCATTTTCTTGTGTGTATAACTTTTGCTTCAGCTTTCCCAGATGTTATTAAAGGACATGCAAGAAAACCACCATCAGCAGTGCATCCTTTTCTGCATGGAGGTGCATTGTCTCTACCCAGCAGCACCTCCACTGAGCTGCAGAAAAGAAAGGCATTTTGCTGCATGCCTCATGGCTTCTGGAGGCACAGTGGATGCTTTTATTGTAGTTCCAAGGTACCGTGTGCTGAGCAGTTATTTGGAGCCAGTAAATCATGACAAAGCTTTACAACCCCTTCTCTGGCTGCCATCAGCTAATTATATCTAGCATGAAATACAGAGTAGACCCTCAGACATGCAGCAGTGCTATCAGCTGAATACATTTGGCTCTAACTCTCCTTTGGCTTTCACTGTCTGAGAAATGGAGAGGATTTTTCCATTGGCTGCTGCCCCTGCAGAAGTTCAGGCAAGATTTGAAGGAATGAAGTAGGACAAATAGGGACTGAAGAAAGGCTGTGTCAAAGTAAGAGAAGACAAGAAGACCTAGCTGAAGAAATGGCAAATATCCACAGAGGTGGATACGAGATAACCTGAAACAGCAGCTTACTGGAGATTTACAGCAAGATGGGGATGCAGCAAATATCTGTGGTGAAGAAGAATATTGGAAGCTGGTGAAGATCAGAGATGGGGAGAAAGGAAAGAGAGACACAACCAACTGAAGTGACAACAGAGATCTTATGCACAGCATTCAACTGGAGCCTTCACTGACAGGCAGGAAAATGAAATTTATGAAGATCAGAAGAAATGAAACTGTGAACCTACCTAAAGAACAGAGACCAGTATCAGAAGAGACAATATAAGCAGAAGAATCATAATCAAACAGCAAGAAAGACTTGCAGTTAAAGTATAAGAAAAAGTATTATTACTACATATGAGGGATGTTTCTAGGAGTGTGATGAAAAAGCATAGTAATAGACTTATCTAGACTAATGAGACACAGGAGATTAATCAAAATTAGGAAGGCTACATAAATAAAACTGACATCTATACAAGGAGAAGACTGAGTGTATGACTTTTCTGTCTGCCTTGCTCTCTTCCTTCACTAAGACTATGAAGGAAGGGGTTGATTGAACCTTTTCTCTGCCCTCACTGCTCCTGTTGTGGGAAATCATAGCACACAACATGTTTGTGGAGGAAACCATTTCCCATCTCACAGTTCAAAGTGAACATTGATTTCCTTTGAGTATGTACTCTCTTGCTGCTTGCCTACCTTCCCACATACTATAATATGATGTTCTTCATCTAACATGGCTGTGAAGATTTTGAAAGTCTACTTCCCAGATGTGGCTTGAATTCACAAGTCACCTCCTACTATTCTTGCAGTATCAAGAGCTAATGCATCACATCCTCTGAGGTGGGGGCATCAACCTTCATAGGGCAAATGAAGAGTCAAAGGTCTACCAGGAAAAGAAGTTTCGAATTAGGCATTATGTGCAGTCCTTTAGCCTAATGCATCCTGGACTGAGGAAAAGCAAGTTGTCTCAAAAGTCCCAGTAGAAGTTCCATAAACCACAGCTCCTATGAAGAGCTGTTACACCTTTTGCATAAGCCAGTACTTACTAAAGGACTGTCCTGAAGCTTTTTTTATAACAAATGCAGGTGAAGCAGCCACTTTGGTTAATAAAAATAACAGGAATTAATGTTTGTTTGTATGGGAATGAACTTCAAAGATGTGATCAGCCATTCTCATGGTTTGTCATCTCTTTCCCTTGATATTGGCCTGTTATTTTCCCTCTGATCACATAAGCTCAGTACATCTTAAGGCAAAAGGATCCTCATAAAGAATAGTCATAACGATGGCAATCTGTTTAGAAACTCTGATTCATGTGATTGTGAGACACCAGTGATACATTGGTGAGTCTTCATTGTATTAATTTCCAATTTCCCTTGGACTTGTTAAATCCTCATAAGAAGTGCTACAGGTATCTGGTCTGAAGGTGGGGTAACCTAATCCTGGACTTTGTGGAGCAGTGTAAGAAAGGGAACAAGCACAGAGTGTCCTTGCACTACTACAGCTTCCCAGCCTCCTGCAAGCAGCTGTTCAGAGATTTCCCAAGACAACTCTTCCGTTCAGATTGTGGTGTTGAACAGTTTGTCCCATGTGAATTTTAGTCTTACCTTCGGTCCCACAGGTCCAGGCCATCCTACCGGTCCTGGCATCCCAGGGACACCCGGGGGACCTGGTCTGCCCTTTAATGGAAAACATGGATCACAATGATTCATAAAACACCATTCCTACACAGGTCACTACAGCAGACAGGGGATAAAAAGACCTATGTGTACTTATATCCATACAAATCCAATTTCAGTTGAGAGAAGAACAAATCTTTAACTAACTATTCCTGTTACTATGGACCTTATTCTGAACATTTCTACTTTAACTATAATTGCGCTTTATTAACTACTATATGACCAGCAATAACTACTTATGTACATACAGCTATTTCTGTTTTAATTGCTGCCTGTAAATCACTCTTTGAATATCACCTAAAATGCTGCAGATAAATGCTATTCCACTGCACTACACTGCTTGACAATATGATCTCAGAAATGTCACCATGACATTCAGGACCAAGAGTGAACTCTCACGGGCCAGACAGCTTTTAACAAGAGCTGTGCAGTTTTATTTCCAACCTGAGAAACTTTTTTCAGAACCTACTTGTTTTTGTCAGAAGAGTAAGTGTTGATGTAGTGTGTTTAAAGTTTAGCACTTTTTTGTAGGTTGGTGTGTTACTCTCTCGAAGATGTTGTTTTGAACCCTTGAATTTGTATAAATAATATTTTCGTTTACAGTATGGCATTTGAAAATAGATTAAAGAAAATTACTTCTTCTGTTTATGTGTTTTATATTTATTTGAATTACTGATTGGTAGCTGGTGTCAAAATCCTTGGTGTATTATTAGAAGGGTACTTCTTTTCCTAGTTAGTGACCACCCCCTGCATCTCTCTTATTTCATCCTGCATTTCTGTCTTCTTTAAAGTTAATTATATTAAATGGATGTACTTAGTGACTGAGATAACATATTCTGTTTCATCACATGTAGGGGCACATATTTTTGATGATATATCAAGGATCATATGTCACCAAGCATAGGATTGTAGTCAGCATATTGCATTGGTGCCAGAGCTCTGGAAGGGTAATCATTAATGGTTTTTCCTCCAGGGGTATCTGGCTGAGCCTTGTTTAGACTTTGGAAGAGTAAACAGTTTGATTTTGCTTTGGGTTATTTTTTTTTGGTACACCTTTTATAATAGCTCCCATAATCTGCTTTCCCTATCCACACAGACACTTCAGGTAATGTCCCACTCTTTGGCTTCTCTCCGTGCTTTTATTCAGGGAATTTGTCAAATTCAAGCCACCTGGGGCAGCTCTCCAACCCTGCACCCGAGGATCCCTTCCATCCACTCTGGATGCCAGTGACAGAAGCACAAACAGGCTCAACTTCAACATTAGCTCATTTTTCTTGTCTCTTGTCTGCATCCCTGTCTGAGAGCTGCAATTAAATATTGGATGAATTTCTGAGACAGCACCTTTGTTCATACCTTTCTTCCAGGCCTGCCAATCTCCCCCTGCCAGAGAAAGGAATATGTCAGTCTTGTAGGCACCACATGAAGCACAGTGGCTCTTTACTCAGTGCATTAATGAATTTCTATTAAAAAACAAACAAACAATCAAACCCACTACCCCAAACAAACAAATAAATAAATGCCACCAAACAAAACACTGTGAATATCTTTGTGCTCAAGACTGTGTTTACGGAGGTAAAATGAGAGGAATTTCTGTATCAGAGCTCCTTGGTCTTTCCTGTGCTCTCAGCCCTAAATCTACAGTCAACACCTTGTATAACAAAACACACAATTAGGTGCTCATCTTCAACTATAAGGCATCATTAGGCATTATTATGGAATAAATCTTTGCACGTCTGGAAACATAACATACAGGCAGCTTTAGTATGTGAGCTATCCCATACAGTTCACACTGCATGGGAGAGCTCTGCTCCTCACATCCTTCCAGAGGGACAGGGAGCTCAAAGGCCTTTGGGTCAGTGACATTACTGACTTTTGCACCTGAGATGCTTTCTCAAGGCCTACCCTAAACAGAGGTCACAGCCACAAGAAGACATGAAATATATTCCAAGACTGAAAATGAACACAGAAAGACTAAGTTTTAAATTATAGCTTCATGCCAATTCATAGCTTTTAAAAAATCAAAATTAAAACTAAACTCTCCATTCATAACGCCCACCATTCACTAAACAGACAAAGAAAAGAGTAAACACCCTCCCCTGCTTCTTTGCTCCTCAAAAACACATAAAACTCCATAACAACAGACACTTACTTTCTCCCCTTTTGGTCCCATTATACCAGGAATTCCTTGTGGACCCTAGGGAGGAACATGAACACTATTATTAAACTGCATTAGTGAGGTGCTTGTCTTCCATCAGCCCTTGGCCCTGTATGTGTCTCCTGGCACCTGAGGAGTTGGGGGTTGTGTTTGAATGTAGCCTCCAAACACCAGATTTGGAGCGGCAGGATGGAGAGTTGGACTGACATGGGAAGGGCAGGGGAATCCCATAAATGAGGAGAACCTGCAAGAAAAACAAGCCTGGGGCAAATGAAGGACGAGAAGTTACCAGAGTCCTGAAGAATTAGCAACCAGGACATGGAGACACCATATCAGCTGGCAAAAAAGGTCAGCCCAAGGGGTGGTAAGGGAAGTAGCACAAAACATGTGGGATGGGCTCTGCAGGATGGGACGGACATGGAAGATTGCCGCCATTTCTGAATTCTGAAAATATTTCTCTCTGTCAAACAAGGTTGAGTCTCCTTTCAGGAGACTTCTTAATCATGGGAGACCTTGAAAACCTTTCTCAGATAAAACCACCAGTAAACAGTTTTTTTTCTAGAAGGCTTTGGTTCACAGATCACCTTTTACTTTTAAATTACTAAGGAAAAGGATCCCATGAATCTGCAACAGAAAAGCATTAGATTCACTGTAAAACCACTCATTCTAGGTTTGGATCCTGCCCATCTTACACTGACCAAAATGTGATCAAATTGTACATTAATAGGAGCAAATTCTATCCTCAGACACAAATTACTCCAACTATTTTAGTCAGTAGGGTTGTTTTAGGTTTTCAGTAGTGAAAATCAATGCACCCTATTAGATTCGGAACTAAATTTTATCTTATTTATTTCTTTTTACCTTAGGCTATGCATGGGAGGAATTACACTTGAAGTAATACCCTTACAAATCTAATTCTCCTTCTTACAAAAATTTATTAAAATTTAGCTATGAGTCAACATGAGCTTTTGCAATTCCTCTGAAAGCCATGCAAGCTATAGAAGAATTCAGAAGTAATTACTGATGTCTCTTTGTAATGGTAGTATTTTTTTTGCAGGTGGCCATTGTCACAGACGTATTTCCCAAATGACTGCTGGTTCTAACGTTGTCCCTGTACAAGGCATTTGTAATTTGTAATTAAAAATTCCAAAGCCATGTTATACCCATCCTACTGTCTGCTGTTACAATAAAACCTGCCAGCCTGCTCTATTTAAAAATGTTCTTGGAGGGATCATAGGTCATTTGGTAGCAAGATTAATATTATTTATAGCAATGGACTTTGTAGAACAATAGAATTAAAATTACTTTTTTGCATTTTCAGTCAGAGAGACTATCAAGAGGATTTTTTAAAGACAGTTTAGCAAAGACTGAAATAGCAAGTCATGTTTTTTTTCATATGAACAGCAACTCTGGATCATGGCCAATCACTCTGCAAGGCTGTTTCAAAATGCAGAGAAGACTTTCCTCAAGAACTAGGCAAACACTAGGCATCACTTCCGACCACACTTTTCCACTCTCATGAACTAAATGAATCTTCCTCATCCTGCATCTCAGCAAAGACAAAATGGCAATACAATAAAGACAAAGTTCCTGGGGAGTTGGAACTAGATGATGTCTGAGGACTCTTCCAACTCAAACCATTCTATGATTCTATAAAAAGAAGACTTTGTGGCTTTCACCTTGAAACTTCTAGACTCTCCAATTATTTTCTGAAGTACTGACTTGTAAATAATTAAAGCTAAGCTTTTTGCCACATAACTGAGCCTTTACTTTGATGTGTTGTCCATACTTTTTAAACAGTGTTTTTGGGTGCTTGTTACCTTCTCAGGCTGCCAAAGCCTCAGTCAGAGCTATGCTGAGCACAGGCCCTGAGCCATGTCTGCCCTCAGCTGCATGGCAATGAACTGGCACCCCGGGGGCTTGAGGAAGATCATTGCCCCAAGCACCAGGCACAGCACATGGATTAAGACTGCCTGTGCCCCAGCAGGGACTGGAAGTGCCTCTCCAGGAAAACTCTCCATTTTATTTGGAGGGAACTGGAATGAAAAGGCAAACGGATGATCCTCTCAACTATACAGAGGTGTTCATAAAGAGCTTCCCTCTAGTCTGGTCTAGTTGTATTGTCTCTGTTCATTGTAGCAAGTTTGTACTTGTTGACCTTTAAAGGTCCCTTTCCAACTCAAACTGTTATGTGATTCTAAGATTTCTGACCTTCCTCTGAAGATTTCTGAGAGAATAAATTGTAGAAAATGAAGTGTGAGGTCAAAAAGACTGGTCTGAGGCTATCTAGCAAGTCAGAGGCAGAGGTGTTGCAGGTCAACCCAGGAGACCTTGCACCTCCTGAATCCCACTCCACTGCAAAGCCCCTTCTTGTCCCTGATTTTACTGTAGATGTTTGCCTTCTCAGAGGTGTACTCCACTAACATCCCAGCCCATTTTATCTCTTGTGCATTCACTCCACAGGCTCTTGTCCTCACAAAAAAGGAGACAGTCTAAAGAAAAGAAAAAAACTGACAAGTAGCCTCTGAAGGAAGTGATGACACATCTGTGATTTTTGATGGGTGCTACCCACTGTAAAACTCCACCAAAATGAAGAGTGAATTTGAAACAGAATGAAGGGTGTAAGGTAGGGATGAGAACATAGGGTAAAAAGCCTACATGATTTATCCACAGTCACGTCAAAATGAAATTGAGCCAGAGCTTGGCATGCTTATTGAGTGGTAAAAAGTGTTTTCACATGTTTCACAGCTTTGGAAGGACTTTGGAGCAAGTGAGAGATGGGTGTGGTTTCATGACACTTGCATGACTCACCTGGGGGCCAGGAGGCCCTGCAGAACAGTGCGATTCAGGCAGAGAGGAAGCCTGTATTATCTGGAGCTCATGACACAACTCTTCCATATCCAGCTTCTATGAAACATCAAACATATGAGCGAGCATGCAGCCACACATAGCCTCTTGGAGAAATGCATAAAAATCCAGCCACCATACACTCCAGCCTCAAAAGAGTTTATTTGCTCCCTTTGGGGTAAGTCTGGGGCCTGTCACATGGTTTTCTTCATGGATGCTTGAACATTAACACTTCAGCATAGCCTCCTGCCCCATGCTTCCTTCCCCTCCTCCTCCTCTTCCTCCTCCTCCTCCTCCTCCTCCC
>VZUI01090713.1:0-67244 GCA_013401135.1 Cettia cetti
CCTTCCCTTCCCTTCCCTTCCCTTCCCTTCCCTTCCCTTCCCTTCCCTTCCCTTCCCTTCCCTTCCCTTCCTTTCTTCATATACTGGACAATTATAGAATACTTAACCAGCAAGGGAAGTTTCCTCAATTTTCTCTTATTTTCTCTCAGTTATTAACCATTTTTTCTTTTGAAATATGAAAATCTCAATGCTTACAGACAGAGTGCTGTGCTATGTAAAGATGAATTTATATCTAATATCTTTGTTATATATTTTGGCTTAATTAATGTTATTTTTCTTGTATGCAGAAAATGTATATTAGAAAGAATTCCTATAGAATCAGGCTATCAATAAGATGCATGGTTTGATAAACTGACTTTTAGAGTGCAGTCTTGGTTTTCCTTGACATTAAACACTTGAGCAAAGTTGCAGGTGCAAGGTCAGGTTAAGGAGGCAGAGCTCTTACTTGTGACCTTTCCTTGCTGGACCAGGTTTCCAGAGGGTTTAGGGTTTAGGCTATTTCAGTAAAAGAACTGCCTTAAATAGCACGCATTGGCTTCTTCATTTGCCTGCCTTTGACACAGTTCCTCAGGCCCCTATATGAGAATAAGGCTTCCAGAGAAATGTCATGGAATCATAGAATGGTTTTGGTTGGGAGGGATCTTAAAGCTCCAGCCATTGGCTGGGATCCCTTCTAGCAGACCAGGTTGATCAAAGCCCCACCCAACCTGGCCTTAAACACTTCCAAGGATGGGGGAACCTGTTTCAATGCTTCATTACCTTCATAGTATACAATTTCTTTCTTATATCTGATCTAAATATCTACCCCCTTTCAGTTTTCCAGCAATCACCCCTTGTCCTATCACTGTATGGCGTTTTAAAACGTTCTTCTCTAATATCAATGTCATTACCACAATGTAATTTATAGTTATTAATTCAGTTTTTCTGAATAATTAACAGCATCACAAAACCTGGCGATTCCTAAACCTATGAGGAATCTGTACTTGCACTGTGTGGTCAGCTTTGTAACCCCTTCATGCTAATAATCAGTAGGAAAAGCACCACTGGAAAAGCATTTTGAATAAGCAGTGATCATTAATCTGGACTTTCCTATAAAGGAGCTAAAAAGTGCCCACAGCACTAGAACATATGAGTCAAACTTATGAACAGAAGATGGTACAGAAAATGCTACAAAATAAATTCTAAAAAAGCAACAGGTTCACTTTAACAATAATTCAACCAGCCCTTATACAGTCTCCAGGTTTATGGTCTTCCTTAATTCCTGCAGCCGTGTGTATTTATGCAACAACACAATCTTTCACAGAAGTTGATTTAAGTAGGAGGAAAAGTGGAATGCAATGAAAAGATACAGGTACTTCATTCAGTCTCATGGAGTTGATAAAAAATTCAGAGATAGTGCTTGATACATTGCCATGAATATCCACTGTAATGGTTCTGCATAATTACAGTCCCTTCAATAAAGATGAGATGCACTATAACATTTATACCATAAAGAATGTCTTAGCCCTTGCCTTTCTATAGTTTATGAGCACCAGCCTTTAAGATCAAATAGCAGTTACTGACTCTGTGTCGATTAAAGCCTAAGCATGTTTTTCAATATGAATGAATGAGTCAAAAGACTAATTTTTTCTTTTAAATTAAAATGTTAAAATGTGAGTAAAAGCATAAAGTGTATTAAAATAGAGGATTCCATGAATAATAGAATCACAGCACCACAAAAAGGCTAGAAAATAATACAATTATTTTCCACATTCTCTTATAAAATCTATTAACTGTAGAGCATTTCAGGGAGTATTAGATATAATTTACAGTATGAAAAGCACCTCTTTCAGATAAGGAAATTAATTAGCATGAGTCCTGTAGGTCTGTTAACTACAGATAATAGTAGATAATAGTTATGTTTTTAGGATCCAAAATCAATAAACTGAAGTTCCTCTCCCTTTGCGACCTCTCCAGACTTTGTAAGACATAGCGAGACTCTCTTGAATTATTACTTGGTTAATTGTAAAAAGTGACACTCCAAAGAGCTGTTCAAATTGAAAAGTTAAAATCTAACCTTTACTACAAATTTGCATCAATTGTAATTGATCTATATATTTAAAAGCCCTACCCTTCACCAAAACAACCACCTCTGTGAACTTCTAGTGTCTATTCAAATACCCTCTGTTCAATCAAATATCTGTCTGTCTATCAACATTAGTCCTAACAACAGAATATCAATTTTACTGGCCAGCTTCCAGACACTGACACAATTTCCTGGTATGTGCAGGCCTTCCTTGCCCATTCAAGCTGGAGCGGGCGATCCCACAGCCAGAAGGATCTCTGTGTGGGTGGACTGCAGAGGTCCTCATATCCTTGTCACCAGAATGCTCATGTCACTTAGATCCTTCAAATTCCAGGTTTCTGGCTCTAGAAGACACTGCTGACAGCCCAGAAAGTGAAAACAGGATAAAAGAGTTTTTATCATCTCTGCTTCAGGGCCAGATTCAAGCAGCTTCAACCTGTGAGATCACATTTTCTAGCAGATCTGGCCATAGGACTAGCTCAAAGCAAGCTCTTGCACTTTAACACCTGAATATCAAACCAATAACTCAGGCTGCGGGCTCAGGCACTTAATTCAGAGTGATCTTGCTCATTTTTATTCCCCAGATGATTCACTTTTCACACAGATGTACTGTCCTGTCACTTCAGTGGCCTAAAATTATTTATTGTCTCTAAAACTGGAGTTATAAAATACAGTCATTCACCCTAAAGGAATAAATTCATAGCATTTTAAGTAAGAAAGAGATCCATTCCCCTCATCTGGAGTCTCTTTCACACATTATGTTCCACACTGGGCCTTGGCAGGATGAGATATGCCTGTGCTGCTAGAGATGCTGTCTTCCAGATAATGAGACATAAAGCCAAAACTGTCACTTACATCACTAAAATACCTCATACCACTTCTTTAGATGTGTTTTCAGGACATAAAAAGAATTATACCATGAAGAAAAAGAAGAACTCAATAAATATCCTTCTAAACTATAAAATTATTCTTAGTAGTCTGCAGTAGTGGAAAACTACTAAGATCATATAGTCAGTAACTTGGATAATTCAAAGATAAGGCTCTGAACTAAGTGAGAAAAAGAGCTTTGATTTTCAGCAGCTTTCACAGTAAAAACAGTGAACAGAATTTAGTGTAAATTTTATTAATTTCTCAAAGGGAAATTGAGTTAGCCAAACAGAACCCTCAGTAGACTCTGACTTAAAAACTAACTAAAGACTCATAATGATCTCTAGCAGGATGTGTGATGAAGTCAGCTGTTGAGGTAACCTGGTAAGCAGATGAAATACTAATTTAATAAAGGATTTTTTTTCAACAAGTAAAGAACACAAGTCAGAGACATGCCCATCAAATGGTACAGTCATCGAAGAGCACAGAGAAATATTATTGCACATCATTTTTGTCCCTTACATCTCTGAATTTTCATTAGCAGCTTTATTTACATGAGACAGGGGTGCCTAAAACTTCCAGAAAGTTGTCATCAGTCCATAATGTCTCAAATTAAGTGGTCTAGCTATACATTTTTTCTCAACACTGTATAGTCTCCCATCACAGAGGTTTTCTAGAGTAATTGCCCATGGAGACCAGAGTCTGTTGGAAGGAGAAGGTCTCTCTTTTCTCTACTTAAGGAGTCCCTATCATGGGACAAGACTGAACTGTTGTTCCAGATAGCAAAGAGGTCACCTCACAGTAACAGCAATGTGACACAGACAAAAACAAGCATTAACAACAGGATTTCCACTGAAGAACAGCATCCTATATAGCATCACAAATGGTATTGAGAAAATAGTACTGTCTCTGCTGTAAAAAAACACTCATGCTTCAACTTTCTTTGGTAATATATTCAGGTTATGGTGATATATTAATCTGGTTTCTTGTATTTATTCTCCTTGCCCTCTAATAGGAGCAAATGGCTTTTTCAGTCAAAAAAGTATACTAAGAACTTGACTCTGTGATAGCAAAAAGTCTTAACAAAATTTGATCACACAAATAAGTTGAGCATTGAATTTATACAAAGTGATGAATACAAATATTTCTGAATATTCTTTTAGATGCACAAAGAGCCTGACAGGTTTCTCTGAACAATTTGTGATGCTAGTAGAAATGCATTCTTGACAAGACTGTAAAATTACATAAACATGTAACTACATGTTGCAGTGACTACCACCATAAAATCATCACTTAGTGTAAAACAAATATTTCATCGAGTTTTTACATCAAAATGCAAGTGCTGAATACCAGGTCTACTAGATACAGTTTTCTTTCTCTTAAATTTATGATAGCAAATCCCAATAAGAAATTTTGGGGTTTGTGATAAGCTGTGTAAGCTAAAGGAAACAAGTATGAACCCTTTTATGAGAAGATCTGAACATCTGCTGACTTAACACATGAAAGACACACAGTTATAGCATTCTCTCAATTTTCTAGAACATTCACACTTGGAAGTGGTAGTTCACAGAATGCTTGCTGTGCTCCTATGCCAGACAGGGAGCCAACAGAACAGAGGAGTTTCTTCTGAAGTTACATATAAATTTCTAGATGCACATAAGAAAACCTAGAACATTTTTCCTAGGTGAAAAACAATTATTATTTCTAATGGCTACTGTTTTTCTGTGAAACCAAAAAGTTGTTTCCTGCTCCTGAACATCCAATGCACTTCTCTCAGTTGGGAGAACTGCAGAGTCACAAGAAATAAAGTAACTTTATATAAAATAATTTTCTGACAGAAGGCTTAATCTTAGAAAATGGATTCCATGATGGCTTCTTTGATGAGCATTTGCTGAAAGCAACTGTACAGTAAGGTCACATGTGATATTGACCATCCCAGCTGTATAAAAAGTACAGGCACACAGGCACAGTCTCTAAGCACATTTAGCAAGACATCTGGAAACATATAGCCCAAAAACTACTGTAGAAAGCTTGCAGGCTTCACATATTCACTTTAGATTTGCAGATATTTCTCAGATCATAAACAGTGCCTCCAGTCATCAAGGCTTGGGCCCATATTTTCAAATCACCAGAAAATTATTTTTGATACCACATCAAGCCATTTCCTCAGCTAGGATAAATTATTACAGCGCATTTAAAGTCATGCATGCGTGACAGTCTGGATATGTGCAGCATACCTGCTGTACTACGTACATGCTATAACTACTGCAGGTACAAAGCATGCTTCCCTGCTCTATCAGGTCTTCTTTGAATGCATTATAATGTTTTTAGCTGGATATTCTACAAGGACTGTGTGCAACTAAATAGTCCTCTGTTGTGTGAGGATGCTCTTTACTTAGCTATTCATGAAGTTACTGAATTTATATCTAAATGCACACCCTTTGAATTTGGCTATTAATTCTAGATATTTTTACAGTGAAGACTCCTCCTGGAGAAAAAAGGCCAAGGCACCTGAAAGATCAACCTAATGGGAATGATGGGGATATCAGTAGTTATTACTAGTGGGATGGATTAGGGACATGAGCATGCCAATTATGCACAGATGCTCTGGCATAATCTTTGGCACATCTAAGTCTCTTCTGTCCATGGTGTTCACTGAAGATGTGTTGCAGCTGGTGCACAGGGAACTGGAGATCATCCATGTGTCACTGATGCTTGCTGAGAGACTTAGGTATTTTAGCTCTCAAACACAGACACTGATGATCTGGGAAATGAGATGAAGACTAAACATAAAATTAGGATCACAGTGACAAAGGAACATGTTAAAAATGTTTCAGAAGTCGCTGAAGTTGCTAATTTGTGGTAACATATCTCCGTTTGCTATTCTACTGGAACAAATACAGGATTAATATTTGTAAATTCATATTTGATTGGGAAAAGAGAAGTATGAGCTGTCAGATTAGTACTTATGCATTGTGGTGAATAGCTAAAGTTGAAATATGAATCTATGACAGTGTTGTCAATTCTTTGTTCCTCATGAAAGTGCATTTTGTCCAAATACAGTATGTCCCTGCTATTTATTATATTTGCAGACAGTTCTTTATTTCTTGCCCTCTTACTGCCTCCATCTCCATCGTCATTGCTACATATTTCTGAAAATCTATACAAACAGTGTCCAATTAACATGTATGGTTTTCTACTAAAGGTGAGAAACTCTATTGAATGTTTGAAAGAATGTAGAAAACTTAAAGCTAAGCCTTTCTACACTGTTACCCACTGACAAAGTGCATCAGTCTTCATCCTTTAGAAGACCCACCAATGTCACTTAGGACTACATATGTGAGTCCTAAAGTGAGATGGGATCAATCCAAGGGAAGAAGTGGGAAAAGGAACACATTTCTTAAGCTTGCTCCATCACCAATCTCAATGGAAATGATTGTCAAATCTGACAAAACTGGGGGAGACATTTTGATCATGGGAACAGGCAGAGCATGACAGATGGCAAGGTATGAGAGTCTTTTAGTGAGAGACTGTGTCTGAGTATTGACAGATTCCATGACTGAATGTGTTGGGAGGAACAGGCAGCTTGGGCAGTCAGCTTGAGGGAGCTGCACTGCTAAAAGAGTTTATTTGCCTTTTGAAATTTTTTTTGTGCATGTCTCAACCAAATCAAAGGTATGAAGTAGTATATGGGATAAGCAGGAATATTCTGAATAGCTGATCTACCATGAAACATTCTGGGTCTGCAAATTATTTAACCACTACTGAAAAATGATTATGCTTCCCAGGAGAGTCCGTTAAGTGATAAAAAATACTCATCAGCATCAATAAGCTGCAACCATTTAGCACTGGTGAACACATGATGTTTTTTACTTGAAAATTATTAAAGTGTTTTGGAATTCTCATCAGTTAACAAGATAGAGCCTCACAACATTAAGGAATTATTACAATGCCAAAGACTTCACCATGGTCATCACCAAGCATCATTAATCTGCTAAATCTTCAGAATGTAAAATGGTCAGTAATTGTGTTTAAAACATTTTAGCTATATGAGTAGCAAATGACCTCAAGGTCACACCTTTCCTTTCAGAGGATGGCCAGAAAGATTATGACCTCTGCTTTACAACAGAGTTTCATTTTAATCAGACAACTCTTAACTTCCAAAGAAAGCAGCTTTTGTCAATTATGATTACACTTGTATCTATGTCCCTGCAGTGAAGGAATCTTCTTCTCATGCTGTGTAGTTACCAAGCCCTCATGGAAGTTATTGGAGATGCCAGAGACATACATACCCATTGCCCTCACAGCCCCTGCTCAGAACTCATCACCAGCAGGAAATTTATGTTCAGCAGAAGAATGGACACAAAGTATACCTTATGAATTATTAATCTATAGTTCACTACAGTCTTTACTTAACCTGGTCTTTCAAAACATCATTTGTGAGTGTTCAATAAAACAGTGAAGGACCAACTGCAAACTTAAATGTTTTAACAAGCCACATTTGTGGTCTTAAATGAAACTGTTCATGAGTGTGGCAACAATTTAGCCATGTTTATCACTTGACCTCATCCTCTAAGATATGTAAATAAAATACATCTCAATTTATATAAAATTTGAGCAATTTGGTTAGCTGCATGTCCTTTCCCTATTTTTAGTTTGCATTCTGATTAAATGTTGCTGGCCTTCTAGCAAAAATGCATCTTCTCTTAAGTTCTAAATTGCCAGAATTTCTCCCCACGTTCCTGTTTTGTCAGAATTCACAGTATATTTCAGAGGAATTTTGGCTAAACAGAGACTCCAGGCCACGTATAAATTTACAGAAATTTGGCCATATTCCATATCTCTTTGTACATACACTTTGTATGCCACTCTCCCACTCAAAATGTTATACACTGAAAAAAAATCCAAAGTGACACCAAGTGTCACTAGTAAAAGAAAATACATCATCAGAGCAATGGAATTAATGATTTCTATAAGTTGTCCAGAGACATATATTTGGAATTGCCAACACTATTTCACAATAACACAGTCACACAAGAGTGTCAGAATAGTCCAACTGCTACAGAAATGGCCTCACCATTTTTCTCTACCCCTACTTTTTTTTTTTTTTTTTTTTTTTTTTTTTTTTTTTTTTTTTTTTTTTTTTTTTTCTTTTTTCTTTTTTTTTTTTTTCCTTTCAAGAGATTATTAGAACCTGGTTCTAATACAGGAAGTCAGAACAGCATAAATTTTACATACATGCTTCATGTTATTCAAACAGGTTTTTTCCTCCTATGGTTGTCCACGCTAATTGCTCACTAGGTATGCTATTTAACAGTCCAACAGTTTGCTTTAGTTTGTTAATCCTTATTCTCTTTCATAAGATGTCTACAGGATCCCATTACACATACCTTCCAGGAAGTATCCCTGGGTAACCCAGCAGGCTGAGATTCTAATGCCTGCACTGTAGCATTACAATAATCATCTACAGAAAGTATTAGAATATACATCAACACTGGATCTTACAGAAATCTTACACTCTGATTAGCATGACAATGTAATGTGTAGACATCAGAAGACTTTTAAGCATAACATCATCTTCATTAGATATTTTTACCTGTTAAGATAGCAAAGGACTTAAACAACTTAGGTTTGGAATCTTATCTTCAAATATAAATAATTTTAGAGGTAAAAGGAAAAAAACCCTGTAGTTGAGTATGGCATAGAAGAAAAAACAAAGAGATGATATTATAAATCAAAGGTAAATCACTTAGATCATACAAATACACACATTCTGAATGGATCACTTAGTTGTATCCAAGAAAAAAAATCCTGAAGTTACCCTTCCTCATCTGCAAAACAATCCCATCATCACACTTCATGTAAGGACAAGATATGGTCAAAAGTGGTCATGGGCTCTTATTCTCCCCTCATTTTGGTCCAGATCATAAAGGAGAAAGAAAATCATCAGGGGAGGTGCTCGTCGTCTTAAATGGAAAGACAGAGAGAAGGCTGCCGGAAAAGAGGAAGAAAGAAAATTGCCCGGGTTCTTCCACTTACTGTGGTCAGGAGGTAAAGAAAGTAAGTTTTCTGCTTCCCAAGCAGCAGTCATGAGCTGTTTTCAGGTGTGTCAGGTGTGTCCGTCAGCCTTTCGTTTTTCATCCTGGAAGCACAAGCCACTTTGCCCCTATGAGTTTTTAAGATTAATTACTTATCATTCTGAATCGTGGCACATACCTGAGCACTGGTAATGATTTGCTTGTTAGCCTCAACCTTCTCACAGAGAAAGGAGGCAGGAAGAAAGGAGAAAAAAAAAAAACCCAAAACAGCAACAAAACAGCTTAGCAAATGTGCTGTAGTTAAGTCATTAAGCACGAATAGAGAAGCCTAATACAAGTCATTACTCATAAGTAGGAATGAATATGTTATTTGGATTTATTTTACAAGTAAACTGATGTGAAAACTGCGTAACAGAGGGGTAATTGTCAGAGGACAGATGAATAAAGCATCTAAGCTCAAAGAACTTGCTGAAGAGAGTAAATGTCACTGATGCCGCCGTTCTGAGCAAACATCTGCTATTGAGCTCTTCGTGTTTGCCCTGAGGGTCTGCTTTTGTTTTCTCAGGCTCCCTAAAGCTCAGGCTGAGGTCGGCAGGGATCCAGGGCATGCCTGAAGCACGTAAGATGCAATATACTCAGCCGTCAGTTCACCCCAAGGAAATGCACCTAGCGATTGAGACACGGCTGACGCGCCGTGGGCCGGGGCCTCTGCCGTGGCACTGAGCTGTGCTGCAGTGGATGCAACAGCAGCGGCTGACACAGGCGGGAAGGGAGGGTCAGCCCAACGCTGTCTGGGACCAGTCTGGCACTCCAGGGTACTGATGGTCCCACGCTTTTCTACAGCCCTGCTTAGTACACGCATATTCACAAAAGCTGTGGCAATTCACACTGACCTCTGCCCGAGCCTATGGAGGGCCAATGGAAGTTGAAATTTGAACTTCCCAAGGAAGAATAGTTTTCTATTTCTATTCTATTCTTGAGGCACCAACGAAGGTATATAAACAGACAGAATCTATGTATTACAGGTAGACAGAATTTGTTTCCTGGGAGGTGAGAGGCAGTTCTGCCTTGCTTTAGGAACAGGCCCCACTGTCTCTTTTGTTAAGGTAGAGTTGCCTTGCTGGAGCAGCGGGCCTGAGTGCTGAAGAACAAGCTGACGGCACACCACAGGATCCACATGGAAGCAATGTGCTAAATCCTGCAGAAGGTCACACAGCAAGAGCAAAGAGAGCACGGAAGACCATCTGAGTCCTGAGAGAAGAGGTGAAAAAGTAGCTGTGCTTCAAGCATCCCTTCTGCCTGCTTCACAGGAATGCTGTCTTGCAATGCCAGTGTTTTGCTCAGTGTTTTGTCCTTAGCTCCTAAGAGCTGTCTTGCCAGTGTCTTGCTTACAGTTTTGTCCTTAGCTCCTAGGACTCCGGGGTTTTGAAGTGATGCACCTTTCAGCCTTTGCATCCAGGTCAAATTCCCAAAGCTATCAGCAGCAGGGAAAGGAATTGTGTCTCTCACCAATACTGATGTTCTGCATGCAGGGGAGGGCAAAGCTGGGCCCCTGTGTATAACTGGCAAGCAGCTCAACAAATCTACCAGGCACTGTCCTTAGATAGCCCTCAGTTACAGAAGAATAGCTATTAAATTATATACTACTTTATCAAAAGGCAGCAAAATTATTATTCTGAATACACAAAGAATTCATTATAACATGTCACTTTCTATAGAGTCTTTTTTTTTCCTTTTTTGCAACGGGAACGAAAATGAAACAAAAATGCTAGTTTCATGTGCTTTTCTTCACAGTACTTCATAATTAAGAATGAATTTCAAATGTGATTTAATTTAATGTAATTGTTGCAAATTGCACTGTAAATGCTTTAAAATTAAATAATCACACCTAAATGTCATATGATTGCATACATTTTTCATCTACCAAATTTACACCACATTCCTTGAGCATATATCCTCTTATACTAACACAGAAGTGTATATGTTTACCTGGATTTCTAACTATTCACTTTTATTTACCTTCTGGTTTGAATTTATTAATTTAAGTAAAAACAAAGATTGGACATTGGAATAATGATTTCAGAAGCAAATGTGCTATTTTCAGAGTTTAAATCCAGAACTTCAGAGAGATGCTTCCATTCCTAATTGAAATAGTGTTGTAAAATGGACATAGAAGTAAGAGGAACAGCATTCCCTATTTTTAATGCTTGGAAACCTATATTGGGAAGAGTGGAAGAGTACCACTTCATTTAAGAAAATGCAAATTTTACTGGCAGGAGACATTCAAGTAAGCAAAAAATAGACCTTGTAACTTTAAAGAATTGTAGAAAATCACTGCAAGAGGAATCATAGCCATTACACATGCTGCATTATAAATCATGGCATAATCACCCATGTCCTAAATGAATTTCTGAACATACAGACTCTTACTTTATGAGTAATCTATTGCATTTTGATAGTTGTACATGGTGGTTTATTTTGTACATTATTTCTAACTCTCTGTGAAAACTAACTTCTGTTTCTTCTGTGTTATGAATCAGATTGCTATTTCTGTCAACACCCTCTCAAAACGATGCAAGAGATCTTACAAATTTTTGAGTTTCATTCAAAACTCATCTTCACTGGAATATATGTGTAAAAATAATAACAGAAAAAAATTTAAAAGGGCAACTGATACAAGAAAAGTATTCAAAATTTACCTTTCTGTCTGCTTTTATGTGGTCCCGTAGCATAAAATGGCAAGCTGTAAACACAACCCTTGAGCACAGCACAGGTTCATCCCTCCTGCCACTAGACAGGCTATCAGGAGGAACAGGGCAAAGAGGTTCTATTTCACTCAGGCAGAACTTTGCTTGTGAGTGAAAAAAACCATCAAAATCCACGTCCAACACTAAATACAGGCATACATATGGGCTATGAGACAGCAAAAACACATATGAAATTTTGTTTCTTTTCATAGTTTAGTAGCTTCTATAACTCAAACCACTCAGAGGTTAGCATATACAAATGGCTCATTTGAGGAGTTTGGCTTTGAACTTGAGAGATTTTTTCTTGGTTTGGTTGATACTCCAGGTAGAGAAGAAGAGTCATATACATCAGTATAACAGCAAACTTGCATTTTAAAAAATTTAAATAGAACGGCTGGGACTCCTCACTGATTTAATTTAGCAGATTGATACCTCCTCACTTTGAATCCTGATCTATCACTCAGGCTTTATGTTGATGTCAAGAATGCTGAGGTAAGCTCAGCACTTTTATGCTTTTATCTTCACAAAAACATTTTATTTTATAATCCTCTGTAAAAAGACAGGTGCAGAGACTACCATTTATATAATCAACCTTCTGAACAGATTTACTAAGACAGCAAAAATAAGCTTACTAATGTTCTGCTTTTACAACTTCCATCAGAACATTATTGCATAAATTACAAAATGTAATGCTGAACAGCCTGCCAGAATCAAAAGGAAACAAATCGATAGCAAGTAAATGAACTACCTCCTCATGCATGTATATACATGTAAATAAATGCATACTGTTTAATCTACTCTAAAGATCAATAACAAATTTAGCATACATGAATTGGGGAATATGTATGTAATAACAGCACTGTCAAAGGAAAATAATTGATCACATATATATAGACTAAAATCCAAGCACACTATTTTGAAACATCACTAAATGATAACAGCATCTCTTTGAAGTTCTGGATTTAAACTCTGAAAATAGCACATTTGCTTCTGAAATCATTATTCCAAGGTCTATTTATGCAAGGTCTATTCTGCCTTGCATATAAGTAAAATAAAATATCAAAAGTAATACTCTCAATGTACTAAATATTGTACTGTGAGACCAGAAAAGTTGGATCAAATTAAATTACTAAAAAATGCATTAATAAAGCTACCTTTCAGAAAAAGAAGGAAAAAAATGTAAAAGTTCTTCAAATGAACATAGGTGTTAAATGCTAAT
Source organism: Cettia cetti (assembly GCA_013401135.1). Classification (NCBI taxonomy): domain Eukaryota; kingdom Metazoa; phylum Chordata; class Aves; order Passeriformes; family Sylviidae; genus Cettia; species Cettia cetti. The sequence continues at coordinate 12,937 of VZUI01090713.1, forward strand.
CCTATAAATCCCTAAAAATCATTATTAGTGGATACAGACCAGGTCTTTAGATCAGGTTTACAAATTATCCTGGCATCCTTCCTTCCCCTACTTCCCTCTCCAGGTGGCCTTGTCATTATGTTGACAATGACAACACACCTTGCTACTCTCCTTCCAAGGAGTAGTGGAATTTAACCCTTCCAACCTAATCATTCCCTGTTACGTCAGTAAATTGCGTATTTCTTTGTTATAAACTTAGCATGCTTTATACATTCTCATTTTAGCCCTGACTCCATTGCAAAGGTCTCCTTACAGCTTAGCAAAACTCCAGCACAATCCAAGAACAAAGGCATACACACTCAGTCCCATGTCACTGCAAGCAATGACAGACACCTCTGTATCAAACAGTGCCCTGAATGCAATGAGCTCACTGTCCAAAGAAGGAAAAGAGTCCAGGGGAGGAGAAGTACAGAGTCTGATAGGTCTCTGCTCAGGCTGCCCTGCTTTCCAGCCTGAGGAGAAGGAGAATCTGGGCCTTTCTGGCTCCTGTCCTACAGGATTTCCCCAGCTCAGATAATCCCCCACATGCTACTGCCCAGTGATGTGGGCAGCAATTGTCCCTATATGACCCGCATGAAGAAGTTTATTTTATTCATATTCTTGTGCCAGTAGCTTTGTCTCTCCCATCACTCTAAACAAATTTGTGACTTACTGTTCACATTGGGTGATCTCCTAGACATCCTTCTTCATCCAAATCTTACGAACAAAAAAGTTAAAGAAAAAAAATACAGAGTTTTGCTGTAACTCTGCTAATACTCATTTCAACTTTCATCAACAATGGATGCATCTGCTGCATATTTCTAGTTTTGATTGACTCACTGAAAGCTTTTCTGAAAGGCATGTAAAAGCACAAGTATGAAGCAGAACTTTTCATAAAGAGAGTTTCAAATATAATCTCTCCTCTTTATCAAGGACTTTCAAAAAAATCTAACCGTTCTCCATCATATATTCAATTACTTTCTAAAGAGCTATTACAGAACAAGCATTATCATGGCCACAACTGTTCTGAGTCAGAAGCTGAAATTTGCATTTGCTATAATGAACAAAAATAAGATAGATATACAGAAATCTGTCATCATAATCAAAAAGAAATGTAAGTTTCTTTGCAAGGTAATAAACTAGATGAAGTCATCATCAGTGCAAAACTGTACTATTGGAAGAAAAGATTTCCTTTTATAGCTTATTTGAGGAAGACTATAGAAAATGAAGTCAAGTTTCTTAACTTTCTTCCACAGTACCTCTAAAGGTTTTAATTTTTGAGATGAACCATTAACCAACAGATGTACCACCATGTATTATGAGGTGAAAACCAGGCAGGTGTGATGAACAAAATTATAAACACCATTCAAAAAGCCTAAGGTTTAGGAAAAGTTACCAATCCCATGTCAATTACAATAACAGTTCTCATTCATGAGTTCAGTGGCAAAACTCTATGTAATATTTGAAAGATAGATTAATTGTATCCAGACCAAGGGAGATGTCTTTGACATAAGCTTTCAAATGCACAAGCTACATTTTTATTTCTTAAGCAATTCCTAATGGTTATCTCCTGTACTTTAATGTAGTGTTCAGTGTCATAGGCTAGGAAAGTACTTTTTTACTCTACAAATAAAAAAACCATTTCTGTGCTTTAAACATGACAGTCAGAAGATACTCCTTGAAATGTCCGAGCTAATTACAGAAGGGCTATTGTTTCCTGCACCATGGATACAGGACACTTTGTTATTTCATTTGTCCCTTGAGTAGGAAACTTACCAAACTTCTCTAAAAAGGAGAGGCACTTTTTAACAGATAATTTCAGCGACACATATTGTTTCTCATAGCAGGAAGAAGACCACGACAACACCTCAAGGGTTATTTGACACTCCATGGGTGAAATTTTTAACTGTAAATTAATATTACTCACATATTACAGAATTTACCTTCCATAAGATAAGACTAAGCTAAGCTAAACATTAGCTAAGATAAAAACAAGCCAGTAAATAAATTAGCACCACACATAAACCATGCATAGATCATCACTGTTCCTTGAACTATCCAGATCAGTATAGCCCTTGGAGTCTCTCACTTCAAACAGAATCTTAAAATTCAGCTAATACACTCAAAATGAATGTCCAGGAGCAATTCAGCTAACAAAGGGACTTTTCTAAGAGTATTTAAAATCAGATGTCCTATTGCTAAATACTTTTTTTTTCTTTACTCTGTCACTAAGAAGTAAATTTATTCTTCTAGTTTTATTACACTTTCTCTTCTTCATTATTTGGAGATGCTGTTATACTTTGCATTCATATTACAGGTGAATTATTATTTAGATAAAAATCAAATCTAGACTATTTTAGTAATACTGAAACAAGACAGGAATTAACCTTAACATGTTTTAAACATTCTGCAACAAAATTTTATATGTGGAAGATTCCAATCTAAATTTGAGACATTTATTTATTTATTTACTAAGTATATTACATATATTTCTACTAACCTTTATTTGTGTGTCCTTCATTCTTTTTCATAATATAGTCTGTAAAAGAAAAGACAGTCAGTTAGGAAATCACCATGAAAACTTACTGTGCCTTCAAAATTTCATGGTGCTTTTTCTGATGCATGTTAAGCAATTTCAGGTAAAAAGCCAAGTTAGATAAATAATAAATAATAGCTAAACCTAAACAATGTGTAAAAATAGTTGGGTTGATGTACTCATAATCAAAAAGTACTAAGCATTTATGAGTGATGTATTATGTAATAGTTCTGCATGGGAAATTCCTCTATGATTTATAAGTCCAGTTCAAGTTTACATTCACTTTGATGATTTAATCCATTTCCCTTTTCCATAATGATTCCTCTGCACATTTCTGAAGCAGCAGATCATCACCCTAATTGTCCTAACATCTCATCAGATTTACTGTTGAATTCATAATAATAATGAATCCTCTAGCCACCAGATCACTGGCTCATGTCTTTAGCTAAATCACTGGCAGTCCCAACATCTGGCACATTCAGGCTACATAAAACACAGTGACCTTCTCTTGGAAAATAACTTCCTAATTATCTGGGTGCCAGCATGTGCCAAGGTATCAGTGGATAGACAATTTGCTTATTTTGACTGTTTGTAAGTCTGAGGAGATGGATACAAACCAGCTATTACTGCATTTCTTTGACTTTCTATTTCCAACACTGGGTTTTGAGGAAAATGAGTCCAGTTGCTCTGATTTTAAAGAAAGATAAATCTGTATTTTCTTCTTATTCTGTTTCAGAATAGGAATCACATTCAGCCAAATACTGTGTTAAATATAGTGGGGTTGGAAAACAAATTAGTGGAGGAAAAAAAATAGGGTGGAGAGGGGTGCAACACAGGAAAGTGGGTTTGGGTTGTTTGGTTTGGGGTTTCTCTGGATAAGGTGGTGGGATTTTTTTGGCATTTTTAATAAAAATGTTGCTTTTAATTAACTTTGAAAAACACTTGATGTATTTATATTCTATGTTAAATTTTGCAATTTCTTACAGTTTTGGAAACAGAAGAGTATGAAGCAGTATTTAGAAGAGACAGTAGGTACAAGAAGAAAATTATAAAAAAAGCTGAGGTAAGCACAAAAGAAAAAGGAAAGATAAAAACCTCACATAGAATATGGACATTAAGAAAAGGTAGGAAAGATTCAGGTTGAAAAACTAGCTTTCACTGACAAAAGGTCAACAGCTAAGCTTTCAATCATCTGATCAAGTTAAATTCCCACTTAGTAGTGAAAATCCAGCTTAGATTCCTCTGCTTGAAGAACACAGTAAAAGGATAGTAACTATCATTGAAGCTCGACATGTCCTGAACTTCTTTCTAATTGATTAAGCACACCCAGAACTGTGCAAGGAGAGAGAGCTTGTTTGTTCTGGTCTGCACAGACGTAGAGCAGCAAATTCTCTGTCAGATCTGCTGACATCTGATGAATTCTCTCTCTCCATGGGAACACAGGGCTTTACTTACAGAAAAAGCTGGGAAGAGCAAAACCTGATAGCGACTCCACACAACCCTCTCCTCCTTGAAACTCCCTCAAAGTAGGAACATTTCACAGCAGTTGCAAGCAGCTTCCAGCAAAGATGAGAAAGTCTGCAATAACACTTGCAGTATGTTCTGTCTGCAGCATAACATTTGCCTTCAGGGAGGATTTTTAGAGTCTGCAGAAGCCTAGCAAGAATTTAGGCTCTTGTTCAGGAAAGCACTTGAGTTCAGACTAACCCTTACAGAATTCAGCAGTTCCTAAGCATGTGCTGAGCCTTTAATGAGCTGGGTGGTGTTCAGAATATGCTAAAATGTGTTCAAGTACATTACTGAAACAAGGCTTTGATTGTTTTAAAATGGTTTTGTTTAGTTTGGAGGTCCTCTGCATGCAAGTATTTTGCATACTATGGAAATAGACACTGCAATAATTAATCCTACATATGTTCAAGAAATGCCAACATCTTTAAAACATTTTGCTCTGAATATTAAAGGATTTCATAGTAACAGATTCAAAAATAAATGGACCTGAATTATTTATTTCTGTTATTAACTTATTTATAAGCTACGAGAGTCACCTACCTAAGCAATAAGCATTCTCTGAGTAAATAATTTACATTTTAAAAATTGTTACAAAATGTGTGATGACTTGTTTATGCAAAACCAGATGGGGGATCCTTGTTAGGATGGCATAAATGAAAACCATTACCTGCACAGGAAAATCAGCTGCTTCTCAAATTTCATATACTTACAAGCTAGAAAAAGTTCAAATATTAATGTTCCCATAACAAAAAAACAGGTTTTGTTTATATACTTGTCTGCATACGTGCAAAAGTGCACATTTGTGAGTAGAAATAAATACATATATTTATATATAAAGGATATATAAAGGAGGATATATTATATATAGGCATATATATATATATTATATATATGCCTATATTATATATATGCCTATTAGCATATTTTGACATGACTGATATTCTGAATCAATGTTAATACTGTCCTCCTTGATACAAGACTCACTTGGATATTGAATCTCTTGCCTGCTTTTTTCTTTAATTTTCAAAACATCTCTTTCCAGAATCCCTTCCGGATATTCCTTTGAACCTCCTCTTTAAATGTGTGAAGAACTTCAAAGCTCTGTTAGTAATTTATGAATAGCATGATGGACTGGGGTCAGTTCACAACTGAGTTCCCAAGGCAAGAAAATTAGATGATGGAAAAGATATAAAATGCCTCCTTGCTCAAAAGTTCACAGGCTCTGCATGCCTTGTTCATGCAGGCAGTCCCCTTTGAACCCAGTCCTCTTGCTGCCTTGAGATTTTCATAGTCGTTTACACCAAGGTGGATAAATGTCAAAGATGCCAGACCTTTAACCCAGCTGCAATTTATCACACTGGGTTCACTAAGCCTCCAATCAGACATGGTTCAACAGAGATGGTTTGCAGTCTAACAAAATACAATAATAATCAGATACAATATAATCAGACAATGCCAGAGCAGTCCCAAAGCTGCCTATGCAGCTTACTTCCTGAAGTATTCCTCACTCTTTAGGTGCAGGGTGATGCAGTAGCTGATGCAGCACAGGGAGTGCCCTGACGGAGCTATCCATCCCACACATCAGCCACTGGATCCCATCTGCCAAAGCGCAGGACAGACCACTGAGGGAACATTGTAGAACAGTCTCCTGTTGTTGTCCAAGACAAGTGCAGAACAGGCCTGCAGGCACAGCGGATTCAGGCAGTCCATAAAGACAGTGCAGTTCGGTCTCCCTAGTGTTCCCATCTGCCAGTCACTGCTGGAACCATCCATATCAGGCAAGTGTAGGTTTTTCCATGCATAACTAATGACATCAAGATTTTCTTGGTTTAAATGTTCTATTTTTTACACTTCAAAATCTAAACCCAGGTTTTTGATATAGCACACTTGTGGAGTAAACTTGATATAGAATGTCACATCTGATTCATTTGACTCAAAATCCTACATTGATCCAAATGTAGTATTTAGGAGTACTTGTCCCTGCCATCACTTTTGTCTACCAAAAAAAAATAAATTCTTTTGAGCTATACAAAAATATTAATGAAACTTTTAATTACATTTCTAAATCTACATCATGTACCTAAATCTGCTTGACAGAGCTGAAAATCAGGCAACCTATTTAAAGTGTAAAATAAATTATTCAGAGAGAACATCTGCAAAATTATAACCTATTTCTTCTTTCCTATCTTCTGTTTTTAAGTATTCCTCCCACCACCATTTTGATTTCTTTTCTGTCTTTATGTTTTTCAAACAGCCAGTATTAATAGCAAATAATTACACCATAAATTTATCCTAGAATAATAATAAAAAAATTGGTATCAATTATATATAAAATGTTTGCTCTAGGGTAAGAAATATATATTCATTTCTACATTGGTCAGTGAATTGGCTAAGTAAAATGAAAGAAAACAAAAATGTAGGCAAAGAAGTGTGTATGTGTATACACGGCAGCCACTGTCAACCTGAAAGCTTGGCACCAAAGTCCAGACTTTGTCCCAAAGAACATCTTGTTACCAGTAATTTTCTTATCATGGTGATCATCAGTGATGATTTGCTAATGATAATCATACTTTTAAATGTAAATTATGCCTAGGTCCAAATAGTGATTTAATGACATAAAACTCAGTATTAATGCTGTAATTACTTCTTTCACTGTGCACTGATAGGCAGATATGCATCAGGGAATGCTCACAGCAGCATGCCAGCTTCTCATACCATAAAACAAGCTATGAAAATACCAATGTATAAAAGAACCTTAAAGAGAGATTTATTAAAACTCAGCCATAATTTTCATGGCTTTTCTGAGCTTGTGACCTCTCCTCTTACATTAACACAGTTGTCTCTGATCAGCATTGCTTTTAACTGAAAGTGTCTCCAGCTAAAGAGGTATTTGTGAGGACTGTAGAACAGGAAGCACAATTAGAAAACAGCTGCTTTTTAGCATTTGCCATAAAGCCTCAAGATTGCTAGTAGGTGTTCTTTAAAAACAAGTCAATTAGTAATTTAGGAGAGAACAGAACTCATCACAATTTCTGTCCTCAGTAGCACCAGGGGATTTCTCTTTTATTAGAATACTTGCAGTAGGGACTTCCTTTGTATCCTTCATAATGGAGTTTACATTCTAAAGACTTCTTTTTTTTTTAAACACTACAAAACTCTGATAGACAGCTCTGTCTCTCATCTTTATCTCAAAGGACACAGATAAAGTCTGTTGTCAAATTAGTCAGTAAGGATGGAGGATAATCCCTAGCAGAGAGGCTGTTAGGAAGATCAAAGATGAAAGTGTCTAAACACAAGGCTTACCTATGTAATTAATTGTGTTCATGCAGAAGTGCTAAACCACTAACACAGTCCCTCCATCCTAGGATATTGATCTCCAGGAAACAAATTATATCCTATCTGGCAATTGCCCAGAGATTACTTCTTAATATCTCAGATAGTATCCAGGGGAGCAGAAAAGCACAGGGACTATAGACAGAATATATCTCTAGCCACTGCAAACAGCAGACCCAGTGGTTCCACCAGTGTTGAATTCAATCAGATTACAAAACAGCTGCCACTTGTTTTCAGGTGGGATGTATTTAAAGGCATTTACTATTCCCCATGTTCTGCTTCTGCTTGGCCAGGAGAAATCTGAGAGTAGAACTCTGATTACTCACCGTTTTTGAGCAGCAGCGTATGACAATGCAAAAGCATGAAATCTGACATTAAAAAAATAAGAGGATCAGACTTGTAGGTGAAAGATACTAGGCACACTGACATCCACATTAGAGGCTGATAGAAAATGATACTGTTTATAAATATTATTAAATCAAGCACATTATACTAATCAATTAAAAGAGCTGTTTCAGTACATTCACAAACTAGAGGCTGTTAATTTGCAGTGATATGAGTACAATGAAGGACACTGACCTAATTTCTGCCTGCTCTAAACAAAGCTTTGTTTAATTATATACCAGGATTTGACTTATACCTAACATGCATTAAAGCAGCTGACAGTGATGCCTTAAGTTTTAGCTTTCATATTTTCAGATTCTGTGCTGCCTAGGGATGTCATTCTGAGTCTCATATAAAGTGCTACTAGGCTCTCTTCACCAAGTAGGTAGACAAAACAAATCCTTCTCCTGCTGAGGACCAAGGACAACTTTCAGGCCCAAAAGCATCAACAATGGTGGACTGGAGGGAGGAACGAGAAGGATGGGACCTCACAACCTGAAGCTGTAATTGGACAATAAAATCCCAATATGCAAATAGGCCACAATTTATAAAAATGTAAGATCTCATGACCGAGCAGCCATTTTTTGTGATCATTCTTGGTCCACCCTAGGTGCAGCCTTTGTCAGGCTTCTGTCTTGCCCACGGTGGATCCTGGAGGCCTTTCAATGAATACCTACTTTATTCTCTAACTCCGTCTCTGTTCCAGGTCAGCCTTCCAAGGCATCAACAGCATGCACTCTTACTCAGAACACTTGTAATATCACATAGCTTAGTGGTTTTAAGATACGTGAATTCACAACAGTTGGTTTCACCAAATTGAGACTGACTGCAAGCTGTGACCTCAATATTCCCATGGTTTCCCACTGCAGCTTTACATCCAAGCCAATGGGCAGCGATGCAGGCTAGGGCAAGGGCCCACTGCAATGGTCAGAGGGCCCTCACTTAAGGGCCCTACACTTAGGGCACGAGCTGTAGAGGAGACTCACCGCTGCTCTGCCGCCTGTCCCAGGTGCTGGACACAGTCAGGATGCCTCTGCCAGAGCCTGTAGAAGAAACAGTCATGCTCAGCACTGTGGATAGAGATCAGGCTACTCAACAAACATCTGACACCCCCTTGTTCTTCCACCATTTATTATAAGGCCTTTTTATCTGGTATAACTTCTAGAAGGGATGAGAGGAGTCATTCTAAGCTAGCTCCTTCTCTTTGTCTGGGCAAAGACAGTAGAGATTTGCTTTCAGTGCTTGATTATCTTTGAGACAGTGTCCAACTGAGCTTATTTCAATATTTCCTGTTAAACACCTACATGAGGCTGCAAGAGAACACCATGAACTGACACACTGTGCAGTCAAATAACAGCTTCAATAGAGAGGGTTTCTTTCCCAGAAGTTGTGTTACAGAGAATCTGACATAAATTTTAATTTGTGCTGGTTTCTTTTTTAATAGAGAGGATGCTGAATCAGTAATTTGCTGTTGAACGTTTTGAGGGTGCTAGCAGAGCTACTTCACTTGCAAATAAACTAATTTTTTAAAATTTTAAAAATTGTAAAGAATAAGGAATATCTTATGGGTTTTTCATTTACCTGCTAAGCAGGACACATTCAAGTAATGTAACCAAAAAAAGACCGCAAAATAGTAATGTTCTCAACACTTACTATCATTGCCTATGATTTAATTTGCAATTATATAAATGAGGAAAATGTAAAAAAATTACCAGCAGCTCTTCCTCTTCAGGAGATTGCCAAAAAGAAATTGATAATGTAAGGACTTAGTAATATCTGCCCACAGTATTGTTAGGGCACACTGAACCATGAACATTTTCATTCATTTGTAGTCAGATGTTCCAACCCATGTGAAACTTTTAAAATGCTTAAATAGAAACAATAAGGCCTCAATACAGTCTCAATCTAATTGAGGGTATGAGACAGCTCTCCAGTTTGGCAGCTGCTGCTGGAGCAGAAGAATTTGGTTATCTTATATTCAGCAATTCATCTTGTATCAGATTTTTTTTCTATTATTTTTCTATAAGCTTTGCTAAAAAAAAAATATTAAAACAACCAGTTGCTATCAGCTTAATAAAGTAACATTTTAATACTCTGAGAAACTGAGTATGAAGTCCTAGTACAGTATCTTTATAAAATAATACCACCAAAAGCACTTTCTGTACTGCTGCAAAAGAATGTAACACTTTGAAAATGTTTCTATGTCACAACACGATATTACTTCGTGAGACTCAACCCCTGCAGACTAAAAAGAACCATGTTAACATCAGAAATGCCTGCATGTGGATTTTAGGAAAGCAAGCTTGTCATGTTTTTGATTTTCTCAGATTTAGGTTGCCTTCTAATATCCCCATTTTATTTTCTTTATCCAAGATATAAACTTGCTAGTGAAGGAAATCAAAAGCCAAATTAGAGGCATAAACAGAGTAAATGCATTTTCAGCTGCCTAAGTACTTTCTACGCTTTTTATATGTGTTGCCTTGTTTCCATGGTTGAAGAAGGGGAACGTTGCAGGAAGAATCCTAGCTTTTAATGAAAAGCATCTACATTATGAATAAACCCTACAGCACTTCATCCTGATGAGGTGTAATTTCTTCCTTTGTCCTAGCTTCTGGGCCTATTTAATAGGCAAAAACTGAAACAGGTGGAACAAGCTGAAAAAACTACAGGCATCTTCAGGTAGAAACAGCCACCACAGAAGCAATCCAGCAAGAAATAAAACCATAAAGAACCAGCATGAGTCTGAATGAAACCTTGGGAGTGTAACATGCTATAAATTTAGTTCCAGTCATACAGCATAGTCAAATAAATACTAGATACATTATGCCAAAATGTGTGTTTTCTTTCTTTTAAACAAACAAACAAACAATTATAAAAGGCTTGCAGAGAATGTCTTTATAGCACAGATAATTTCAACAACTTAATGCAGCACTGCCAGGAAATGAAATTTCCACTGATTATGAAGGTTTTATGGAGGCATAACCAGAGAAAGATGGAATTGAATGAGCTCTATTCATAAATACTGTCAGACTGTGAGGACTAATAATCATTTCAAAACTACTGGTTTATTAAAATACCACAACTCATATAGATTGCTATATTCTAGTTAAGGCTTTCTGACTCCCATTCAACCCTCTTTCACCTAAAATTGTCAAACTGCTGAATATCTGTTCTGCTTAAAATAACTCTTTCCTATTTCTGTTATAAATAATATTTATGTCTGTTATAAATAACACTTATTGAGGTTTTTGTTTGAATTTTATTGATGGGTAGGGCAGGGAGAATTTGTGGAGGTTTTCTTTGCAATAATGATAAAGTCTTAGAAAACTTTCACCCATCTGCATAGAAAAAAAAACTGTGAAAGAACTTTGACTATAACCCATTGCAATTCTTTCAAGTGGTTAATAACAGGGTTTTATCTCCTTTCTTGTTTAAAATCAATCACTTAAAGGAGTATCTTCCAAGAAACAGTCCAGAAGTACAAGAACGCTTTTGGTTTGGAAAACATGTTATGTTATATCATATGATTCATACTATGAAATATCTGGGTTGTGAATAATCAATGCAGAGAAAGTTTTTCTAGTAATAGCTGTAGCAAATTGGGTAATTCTGCTCTGAAATATTATTTGTTTCACATCATTTTGTGTCATCTTTATGATGTATCTCACAGCTGCTTGTGTTTTATTATGTAATTTTCAGACATTGCTGCTGCATATTGATATGAGATTTGATACTAAGTATGGCAAAATGAACTCTGTAAGTAAATTACATCAATATCAAAACAAGTAAGCCATTACAAACTATATTTATTGCTTCTTTGAGTGCTATGACATGCCAGAGAAGTTTACTCAGCATTGATGGTTGTCTTGCTTACTTTTGGGTATGCTGCTAAGCAAACTTCTATTTACTTGAGCTTATGGAGTTAATTACTTCTCAATCACCTGTGAAACTGTTTTTCTTAATGCATCACATTACAATCCCATTAAAGCAAATGTACACTCTCTTTAAGTTAAAAAGCCCAAGTTGGAGGTATGGGCTTTCAAGCAGGATCTATAACCCATCATTTCATCAAAAACGGCTCTCAGAAAAAAAATCACAGTATATATTGTCTGAATACAAAATTCAAAATAAGTACACATCATTTTTTTTAGCATCTTGGTCCAATGTAATGGAATCCTCTGAAGTAAAAAAATCTGGAAACATTGCTGTTCAACCTGCTGCAGGAGAATAAGGTTTGAATGGTCTGTGACCATTAATTGCCTCAGCACCTTGCTCTGGAAGATTATCACAGACAGAATTTTAATTCAGGAATTTAGATGACTGAACCAGCCCCTTTTCCATACTCGCACTGCGTTACACTAGCACCTCCTGTGAAGGAAAGAATGGGAATTCCTGGCTTCTGCACCCTTTTTCCTTGGGCACAGTACACCCGGGAACGTACACCAAGCTCCAGTGCTGCAGATTACCCGCTTTATGGCTAACACAAAAAGGATCAAACAGTTTGTAATTTTTAAAAACTGGAAGTTATGTACAATAATCAGTTCTTTGAAGCACTTGAATTTATATGAAAAAATGTATGAAGAACAAACTGAGAGTGAATGTATGCAAAGAAAGTGCTTGCTGACTTAAAACACAATCTTTAAATTATCTCAAGATTACTATGACTTTAATTTGATTATTCTGTTATCTCTTTCTTTGGGTTCTATAGCTCTGAAAGTGGAATGATGTAATTCTTCCATAATTTGGTTATTTAGCACGAGCTTGTGACGGTGTCACTGACTATGGCATCAGGGTCCAGATAAGAAGACAAGTAGTTATAAAAGCTTGGGTTTACTGCATCTTAAATGTAAAATAATTTTGAGAGAGGTTGCAAACGTGCAATTAAGGAAGAATGGTGGCCCCATCAACAACAAGGGCAAAAAGTTTCACTGTTTATGCAGGTATGTGGTTAGTCATTACTACCTGTTACCCCAAGTGGAAATAAGGAGAGTTACAACTTTCTGCAGGAAAGCACCATCCTCTAGATATTTGTACAGCCATCTAGGCTTTGGTTTGAGCTTTTATTAAAGTATCAAGATGCCAAGGTACTGCAGTAGTCCTACAAGTAAACAGAAGAGTAAACATATTTTCAGAAAGGTCAATCAATCATTTACTGGAATTGTATTTTTATGTTCAAATGTTGCATCTAACTTTCTGGGCAAAGTTTCAGAAGATCCTTAAGACTCCTTTCCGTCATGTCTAGACTTCAGAGTAAAAACCAATGTGCTTGTTGCTGAGATTGTTTTTGACCCTTAACTTTGTATTTTTTAAGTTGCATGAAAGAAGAGAGGAAAAACTGTTAATATGCAAGGCTTAGGAAGCAGAATATAAGTACCCAATGAGTACATCCCCAGGTGCAGGCTATTCATGGTTGAAGGCAATGTAACTATTTTGGTCCTTTCTTGGAGGTTTCATCTCACAAATGCATTCAGAATTAAAAAGATTGAGAAGTCAAAAGGATAAAAGCACTGCTGCCTTTGTCTGTTTGGAGGCCACAAACACCACAAGAGCCCACTTCAGAAGCCAAGTACTTATCTAAAACAATAAAAAATGTCATAAACAAAGCAGTCCTTGAAGAGACAGAAGAAGTTTGTGTTCAGATATTGAGAGAAAACATGAAAATTCAGCCCTGGATTTTTCTCTCCTGAGAGCTGAATATCCAATGTTTTGCTAGAGTTCATATAAAGAATGAATAAATATAAGTTTTGCTACACTTGAATAAGTAAAGTTTCAAAGCTGCAATGGGAAAATAAGGAATGAAAGGAGCATATTATTCAAAAGCTGAAATTTCTGTTCAGCTTGCATTTTCCACATCTGTTGTTCCCTTCTTATTCCCTAGCTCAAATATAGTGAAAAGTTGCTCAGATGAGCAGGCAAGAATTACTTAGACACACAGCATAGATTAAAATGGCAAACTGCCACAGTCCTTAGCACAGAGGCACAGCAGTGTAATCCTACCAGGCCTAAATTGAATCCAAGGTAGGTTTATAGGATAACACAGCTAAGGAGAAGAGGTGAAACCAAAATCTTTCTGTCCACTCACCTTAAGTGTTGTGCCAAGAGATAGGAATTGTTTCCCCTAGGACCAAAGGTCTGGACTTTATACAAAGCTCATCCATGCAGAAATCTCTTGAGGGACAGTTCCTGGCAACTGCTGAAAAGCTTGATGTCTTTTAGTTCTGCTGACTGCTGACACTGAACCTCACCTCTTCACCCCCCACTTCAGGCAAGTAGTGATAGATATGAAAGAGCAGGAGTTTTATCCTGATGCTATTAAAAGAGCCAAGTTAGCCAGCTCTGGCCCATCTAGCTGGCATTGTTACCACAGAGGGTCATTTTTCTCCAAATCACTATCTCCTAGGCCAGCTTATACAAGGAAAGAATCCTTAATGGATCTCTAAGAAAGGAAAGGGCTCGCTCCTTCTCTCCTGCCTAACAGGAGGAGGACAGCAATGAGTCTCGAGTTCTGAAGAAAAAATATGCTAATTTCAGTGATAACTCTAACAGCAGCACACTCTAAAACTCCACTGCCTACTCAGGGATGCAAAAAGAGAGAGATTGCCATAATTTGAAGGTCAGCACTACCTTTTTTCACATATTTCACAACTGCAAATAAAGGACTACTAAAAAAAAAACCATACAAGAGAGCTGTGCATGAGGCTACAATGTTTGATAATGACCAGGTTGCTAAAACTGAACTTGTCTTCCAGAAGAACTAGCTTTTAAAGGTTTGGGAAACCTTGCAATAGTCACTGAGTGATGTGAGTGAACAGATCTAGAACGTGTTGGTAGAGAAAGCAATGTTAAGAATTGTTAGTTACTATCTAGATGCTACTGAGGATGGAAAATTCTTCAAAAGTGTTTGCAATAAATGTTTATTTTTTCCATACTAAATGTCATTTCCTGATAGAATGAAGTGTCTGATTCTTTGTGGGAAACTTCTCTGTGGAATGATTTTTGTTCAGACAGCTAAATCTTGTGCAATTTATCCTCTACACATACAGAATATATTGCAAACATCAATAACCCGCTGCTTGGCAATGGTACTAGATGTGTGAAATCTGGATTTGAGGTTTTAATTTTATAAGACAGAGCCAGTAGAATGACACAACTTTTTCTTCTTATGTGAATACCTAAGTAACAGATTTCTAAATAAAATTATATATGCTTGTTCAGTACAAGTCTGATCCAGTCCAAACCTGGTCTTAATCATGTTTGAGTGTTAACTGCCACTTAGGCATGAGCTGTGGCATTTCAATCACTTTGGGCTTGGTTTATGCTGCAAATCAGCAGGGGTAATCTGGTGTCTGACAGCAGATGATGGGGCAATTCTGGATTTCCATATAGGCTTAATTTGACTTTTTTAATCTGCACTGTCCTTGGTCAATCATTGACTAAACAAGATGCCAGGGTTTCTATCTCCGGAATAAAGTTGTATTATCTAAAACTGGCCAAATATAGGACATATAGTTATTTTTAAAAAGTTTTCACTTTAAATAGGTAGATATATCCACCATCCTGGCTTAGTTGCATTATGATACTAAAAATTTTCTGAAACTACGATCTTTCTAAAGGATTATCTCCTTTTATTTGTATTTCTTTTTATTCATCACCTCAGCCTGCTTCTTACTGCAAAGAAGAAAATGCTTTTTCCATCTAAAGAGACCCTTCATCATTTGTGATGGACTTAACACCTCTGTCCTCTCTCTGAGGAAAGTCTTCCCCTCAAAAGTTTTGCAGTCAATGGATTAGGGCCATTAGGGTTTTGTTTAAAGTTTCTTTTGGGGTTTTATTTTTGGTTGTGGGTGGTATTTTTTTCTGGTCAAAATCAAACTAATGACAAATATTTCTCCTTCCAGTTCCTGTGGCTTCACTGAAGAGTCTGAAATTTAATTTTCCTTGCTTGCCATAGTAAACAAATTGGCTGGTTGAAGCGTAGCATATGAAAGTTTTATATTCTCTTTGAGAATAAAAGTCCATTCATTTAGACCAGTAAGAAGTAAAAGACTCATCACTGGCCTCATTTTCATGACTCATCTCAAGGCAGTAGGGACCAGTGCAGTCACCAGGGCTCTAGGTTTGGCTCCCCAACTGGAACTCAAGGGACTTGATGGTACAGGTAGGCAGGAGATAAATTTTTGCAGAAAAGACTTTTGGTCAGATTATCCCTGAGAGTTGTCTAACTTCTTTCTCCTTTCCACCCCTTCAATGGTCATCATGATAGTTCCCTAACTAGACAAAATAATTTAACTGCTGTTAATATTAAATGCTGAAAAATTCAATGGCATGGCAATCTGCATGCTGAGAATACAATATGGAATCATCAGGGCAGATATGTTTGATATGTAAACACCACAGGTCAAGATGTCTCTCTGCCTTTTTCAAGAAGCACCTCAATCCCATACAAAAGGCAGTCTGCTGGAGTTTTAATTGTACTTGTTACAGATATTATGCCATCTCACAGGCTTACTGATATATTCAAGACATGCTCTATGCTTGCAAAATCACATCTGAGCAAACTAAAGTAGAGCATCTGCTTAGCATTGTCTCTAACATGAAACTGCAGACAAGGACTGGTTGAAAAAACCATTATCATTAACTTATCTTTTCTTATCACTAACTCTTCAACATTTACCACCCACTTCTTCACCTGCTCCCCAGACTGTCTGTATTGAGGCAAATAGAGGACACATTGTGCATGGTGTTTAGGGTCCAGAGCACAAGTCTTATGAGGAACAGTTGAGGAGCTGGGGCTGTTCAGTCTGGAGTAAAGGAGCCTGAGGGGAGACTTTATTGCTCTCTACAACTACTTGAAATGTGGTCATAATAAAATGATTGTTGTCTCTTTTCTCAGGTAGCAAGTGGTAGGATGAGAGGAAACAACCTCCAGTTTCCCAGGGAGAGGTTTGGAGTGCATATTAAGAAACTTCACCAAAAGGGTTGTCAAGCACTGGAACAGGCCACTCAGGGAAGTGGTTAAGTCACTGTCCCTTGAGGTATTTAAAATGTGGCATTTATCAACATAGTTTAATAGTGGGCTTGGCAGTGCTGAGTTAATGGTTGGACTTGGTGATCTTAAGATTCTTTTCCAACCTAAGGGATTCTGTGAGTCTATATATTCCTTGACGATCCTGAAGAGCACCAGGTATGGGCATCACAAATACATGATTCTCCCTGAACTCCAGCACTACAGAAAACACATGCATATGGACTTTGTCAATGTGCACCCAAACACCTCAGCTACTCCACTTCTACTTCAGAGAAAAGAACAACAGAAAAACTTGAGACAGATCTCTGGAGACTGTAAACTGAGCAACTCAGCACTTAATCAGTCTGCCCAGGATCCTGCCAGGTAAAGTTTTATCCACAGTCTCTTGGGCAGTGTGATTCAAGGCTTGGCCCTCCCCTGGTTTTCAGCGCTTCTGTGAAATTTTTTTCTTTGCTACAAAGATTCAGAAATAAATACATGAAAAATAATTGAGAACTTCATCTGTGCACACAGCTAATTTGATCTCAGCCACAATATGGCAGCAACATTATAATTATATATTATTCATACAGTAGTTACAGTAACACCACAAAAATAAGAAACCAGTTCTGAAAAACCATTTTTGTCACATCCTGTAATCCATGCATATTTTAAAGCTCAGATTTCTCAGAGAAAAATAAACTCATTTTCTGCTATTCCTTTGTGATCTCTTGACTACAGCTCTCTATATTCAGTAGTAAGTGATTTTCAAGGCTCCAGATAAAAAATTGCTTTCCTGATATTTTTCAAATATGCTATAAAATCTGTTTGCAACAGATGATATCAGCCATAGAGACTTTTAAACCTCTGTTCACAAATTAATTTTCTAAAGGCAGTCACAATTACGAACAAAATAATGCATGCTTATCCCTCAATGCAAGAGTTCATGCCTAAACACTGTCTTTTTTGCATGGCAGGTTTCAATTGTAGAAAGTAGTTCACTGAATTGATTTGCATTATTGAAAAACCTTACTGTTTTTCTTCCTAAAAGTAAGTTTCATATAGGTTCTGAGTCTTTTTTACATGTTAACCAAGAGCCATTACCATATTTTTTTTCTTCTATCTTCACATGATGGTTCAGTCCCACAGTTACCACTTATTCTAGCCTACCTGTTTAGAGATATGAGGACAAATTATGTAAAACACAATTCACCTTTTTCCTCTCAGTCTCAGATTTAAGGACAATCCAGTTTGAAGACCAGACCAAAGTTTAGACTTCACTTCCCATTGATGTGAAGATAACCAAGTGCATGAAAGTTTCCCCATAGTTCAGTGGATGATGATCATGATTTCACAAAGTGACTTACACACTTGATAGAACTTCTCCACTTTTTAGCTGGAGGAATACTTCTTAATGTCACAGCTCTTCCACCTTTAATTGGGGTAGTAGCACTGAAACCCAAAACATCAAAGGAGAACAGCTGAGTAACAACACACAATAAAAAGATTTAAAAAAAAATAAAGCAGAAAAAACCCAGAAAATAAAATATTATAGAATACAATATCAGACTATACGATACTATAGTCTGCACTGTCTCCAGTGTTTATGTGCTATATAATACAGTCCATGAAAACCACAGAATTCTGGGAATTTTGTGAATACATTTTTGAAGACTTAGGATGTTGCTTTAGAGATTTCACTTCGTCAAATTACTTGAAATTTTGCACAATATCCAGTAATCTTCAAAGGTTCTGATTTATTTTTGTGATGGAGAAGGTTGATGATTTCATTTTGCACAGAGAAGTTCTGGTTCAATAACTAAGAAAAAGGTTTCGTTATTTTTGTTCTGTTTACAGTACCATTAATCCTTATATCAACACTTAAAAGAGTATTTATTTAACACTGAATTTCCATCTTTCATTGAGATGTACAAGAAGAAGACATGCCTTAATTAAAAGGAGGATGGACTGATGTGAAAGTGGTGGGCCTTTGATTGTTAGTGCAGAGGGATATGAATTGCCCTCATTAAAATCAAATGTTGATAAGGACAGGCTATAAATCTGAAAATGGATTGCCCCAGAGATGGGTTTTAGAAATAATTTTGCATGTAAACCAAGGACCTGACAATAAAAACAGTGACAGCATCGCTTTACACAGTGTACAAGTGAAAGAGATGCTTCTTTAGAAAGCTAAAAACAAAAGTCACCTTTATACCAAATATATGCCTAGATTTAGAAATATCTTCATTTCAAACATTATCAGGGAAAGCAATTATCATTAAATAGATAATACAATTTGATTATAACATGAATATGACAAGAAAGAAAAGGGCAAGAAATGATTGCTGAAATATGAATTTAAGAAAGAGTAACTTTCAGAAATAGTATTTCTTGTATTTGAAAACTGAGTTAAGCTCATTTTGCATGAAACAAAGGCTCAAAATGAAAGTTTATAGCACATGCCCTTATTAGGCATGCTTTTCTTGATTCAGAATTGTGTGGCACTATTACGAGAGCTGTAAAACAAAGCCCCTTTCAGAAGCTTTTCCTAGAGATGCAAGTGATGCAATGACCCTCAACCAGACAAGCTTGCATTTTAGTCTAGACTGAGAGGACAGTGTAAAATCATAAGTCAACAGAGCCCTAACCAAGATGGAAAAGAGAACAAGCCTCTCTGCCTGTACATGTTGGAGGATCGTAAAGCTGCTAATGCAGACGGACAAGCAGAGAGATTTGGAACAGCTTTGCTGTGAAAAGCAAAGCTTCAGAAACTCTCTAATATAAAAGGCAGGAAGTCACAGAATTAAGAAAACAGAAACAGGGAAGAACTGAGAGTAGAGTGAAGGAGGTCACGGCACAAAGGAATGTGGTAACCAGATAAGCAATTTGTTGTCAGTGGCAGAGAAGGGAGGCAAGCATTAAAGAGGAGAATGAGCGTGAATCCAGCTAGCATGCTGGTTTTGACAAAACATTCCAGCATCCCAAAGAATGTGCTTCTCTTTAAGACTCTTTCTGCAGAGCCTCCTAAGGGAAGAAGAAAGTGACAAGGAAAATAAATGTGTTTCAGTAAAAGGAAAAAAAAAGAACAGGAAACATGAGATAAAATAAAACTGCAATAATATGTTTTGTATTCAGTTTAAAATCTTTTAAAAATAATCAATAGAATCAATAGTTAGTTTAATGGCCTGCATAACCACTGATTACATGACTTGAAGGATTTTAGTAAAGATGATGATAATAATAGCAGTAGCATTAGAGACCTGAAATAATGGAGGTGATGCTTTTCTGTTGTTATGCAAAGTAACACCTGCCATTTCTGCTTAGCAGAATTGATTTCATCGAAGATAATTTGTTCCTTTGAGCCGTTTATTATGTAGTCATAATAATTTTACAAACACTAAATATCAAAGCATATTATTAAAGAAACCCACTCCCTTCTGCAAAACTGCTGAGGATATAATCCAGGAAGGATGAAGTAGTACTATCAATTTTCCTCCGTATTACTAGAACAAGCTGGTCCATCTTGGAACATTTTAATTATGTAAATACATGGTAAATACATGTTTTCTTTTACTCTAAATTTAGCAGTAATATTAATGTGACTTAAAAAAAAAATCCCAAACAGTTATTTGGATAAATAATTGCTGCTTTTAAATACATGCAAACACCAGAGTTGCAGAGTAGAAGAATTGAGCCAATTACTGCCCTTCAAAACATGCAAACAAAGCTGCAGAATCAATACTTTTTTGGGTCTTTACAATTACCCATGCTGACAATGTGGCCAGTGTAAATATGTCTGCTCAGTTGCTATTCAGTTTATGCCTTCTGACTAAGACAGTTTGGAAATGTATTAATGGTTCATAGTGAATGAAGAATGAAAATTTCTTGGTTATGGTTATAAGAATTAAGATGCCCGAAGTTCACCATCAAACTTTAATCTACAGCAAATACCATAAAAGCAGCCAGAGAAAAAAAGAAGAGCCCTTCAAAAAAATTCACACAGCAACCCACAAAACTCACAGAACCAAAAGAATGATACTGGAACAGGAAAACTACACCAGAAACAAAACTTTCTCTGTAATCAAACTACACATTGTGCTAAAAGAGCATGTTCACCATACATTGCTCCTCACCAGTAGTCTGAAAATCTTAGTGGGGGTTACCTATGGCAGGAAGAGGTGATGCAAATACCCTGAAAAAAAAAAAAAGAATGAGATCAAAGTTCTACTGGGATTATCAGGTATGTCTGTTCAGGAGTTGTGATTCACTCCAAGTACAGCAGACCTGCTTCCTGTTCTGCAAACACATTTTTTGTCCAACAACCTGTCTGGATATTGTTCAACAATCCCACCATCAGGAACACTTCTCACTTCTACATTAAGTCCCAGAATGAAGATTACTTACTGCTGTGAATAGATATACAGTAAAGAAAGAAACTTGCAAAGATAATAAAGAGCCAAATTGGGAGCTCTGTCCTTTGGGAAAAAGACTATGTGGGAATATTCATATGTAAAAAACTGTTCTAATTTTATCATATATTAGTGTCCACAGAGATATTTGGAAAATGTTAATAAAGTTCATTAAATCATTTTCTCGTAAAGTCAGCAGTGGTTAAAAAATATTTTAAATATAGGATGAGCAATGTAGGTCAGCAGAAATTCATTTTTCCACTGGGATAAATGTGATCTATGTGTAGAGGTGCTGAGCAATATTTCCATTTAACCCAGTTGAATACATGCATTCTTCATAAATTTGCAAATTCTTGGAAGGAAAAGAAAGAGAAGAAAGAAAAGAAAGAACATCTGAATTGCTTCAGGGTAAAACCCAACTATTATCACCAAAGGGACAGTCAAAATATTCAATAATTGTAACTTTTTCCAATCTAGGACATTTTGTCCTGAAATTTTTGCATTCAAACTACTATAAAATACAGAAATCACACTTGAAAAATCAGCAAACATTAAAAAAATTCTTTTGAGAGACATCTGTAACAACAAAAGCATAGCTCAGGGAGGAGAACCCAAGTAGACTGCAAACAAAGGTAAACACTTCCATGACCAGCCTTGCAATTTTGCATCTCTTAAGTTGTTCCCCAAGCAATCCTTTAGCAATAGCTTGTGAAAGTTGTGGGCTGCCCTATGCAAAAACAACTTCATCTGTTTCCCAGTGTGCTCCTCACATATTCACAGCCATGGCTTGTTCACTCTGCCTTCTTTACTTAGCACTACAACCACAGAGCAAATTATTCCTTTCATTTTCTTAAGAAATCTGTTCAGATCCATGTTCTGCTGTTTGTCTCCTCTGCACAGGAAGTGGGGAGGCAACCCTGCCAGCCAAACAGATGCATAGGAGACGGCATTTTGTTGTTCAGGATAGTTCACAAATTTCTCAGTAGCTTGGGTATTATGAGTTAGTACATTTTGCAACAATTAATATGGAGCATCATAAACTGTCAGTGTGACTGCATCTCACCAGATATCGGGGTATTATATTAGTGTTCTACTACTGCAGAGGGCTTTGTCATTTTCTCAAAGCAGCATGTTTTTAAGCTCTACAAATGTATTTCAAGTTCCTTAAAGAAACACATAGTTTAAATTCAGCTAATTAAAGAAAGAGACAGATATAGAACATTCTCAGTGGATAAAAAATTTCCACTCTGTACATAACAACAATTACAAAATGTGTGATTTAAAAAAAATAATCAAACAATATAAAATACTCACTGCTGTTTTAACTTAATTTGCTTGTTTCCTTGAGAAAAACACTACTAATTTTTTTCCAGGGCCTCAAATTTCTCTGCATTTAAAAATGTTTCCCATCTTGTCAACATGCTCTCATCATCCAGTTTTTCCCAAGTGTAGTTGAATGCAAATCACACCTTTCCACGCAGTGCTGAGCTTGGCAAAAAGTACATCCATTAACCTGGTGGCTAAGAATATTTGCAATTTCTTTTGTTTCTGCAGACAGTTTCTTATCAGTTTTTCTGTCAGAGACTCTTTGCACAGTACCCTTTGTTCTCAGTTTTGATTCCTCCTTTAAATTCTGGTATTATTGCTTTTCTGACAGCTAATCTCCATTTCCCTTTAAGTGCAAGTATCCATCCATTTGCTGTCAGAGAATTCTCCTCCACAGCTTGTTACACCTTCCCATTTAGCATCTTCTAATACACAAAAACCTGAATGATATTATCTTAACCCTTGCCTTTGTCTATGCTCTGGATTACTTGTTTTACAAACTGGTGATGAAAAGCCAATGTGGATTTTTGGCAAACTCCCTGATTCAGTAGCTCATTTAGCACTGACTGTGTACCTAATGTGTAGTCTGCAAGTCAAAGAGAGGAAGAAACCTCCTTCCATATGCTGGGGGTGCTCACCAAACAGTCCAGCAAGTAAACACAGTCAGACAGTACCAGATTTTCACACTGCACACATATTGTTTACCCTGCACAACATTGCAGGTTTCACAGGAGAGTCAAATTTTAAAAAATCATGCAAGAAGACAGAAGTAGAACTGGGAATATGATTCAAATTTCTTGAACTCCAGTTCACTTTTCTAGCTATCAGCAGGCATTTCTCCTACTCTTTCCTCCGCTAAAGCATTCAAAAGTATTCCTGTGCAGCGACCCGAGAAATAACGCAGACATTGTGTCTGCTAATGTTTTGCTCTGATAGAATATTGGACACAGACATAGAAATTATTCTTGAAGGGGTGAGACCACAACTATAATCGCCATTCAGTGTGAAACAGTACATTGTTATAAATACTCTTTCAGTAGCACATCAAGCCATTTGCTGACTCATTTGTCTGTGAGTCTCTTTGTGCTTGTAAAAATTACAGCACTGAGCTAAACTTACTGAGCTTTTACCATCTGGAAAGCAGGAAGGGTACTTTAGTGTAACCTGTCTTACCAAGCATTTTAGGTGATATACTGATTTCTTTAAAGCAAATGATGTCCATCTTTCATCAACCATTTTATATCCTTCTACTTCTAAGACTGCATGGAAAAAAATGCTTCTAACACTTTGTTGATATTTAATATCTCTCTTCGTTGATATATTAATCTATGCTAAGCTCATGTTATTCACCTTTCTAATAAAAATAATAAAGTATTGATCACAGACTTCCAGTTAATTTTTTTGGCCAATGATAAACATAGAGTGATGTTTGCCTATTTTTAATACTGCCATTTAATTCCCTGTTTTAAAGATGCTTTTGTTATCTTGTAATTCAAACAGTTATTTCATTACATACCTTTTAATGCAAGAATATTAACATTAACAAATACTTTGAATTGAAGTTTCCACAGTAACTTCCATCCATTACTTTGTATGCTTATGTCCTCTAAATTATGCATTCTTAACATCCTCCTTCTGTTATTTTATAAACAAGAAGTACATAAAAGAAATTATATCATTTCTATACTCAAGCACTCGAAAATGTGATAGGAAATCTGAGCACATACACATCTCTTGAGATAAACAGAATTTCTCATTACATACTTAGTATGCAAAGTTAAACTATTGTGCTGAAAGCCACATTAAGGCAATGGTTTCTATTATTGCTGACACATTTTATTGCAACTCTAGGTGATTAAAAGACTATAGAAAATTTCCTCTTATCAGCCTTCACCAGAAGTGAAGTGTTACACTGTAGGGGACATGCCACACTTCTACGTTTTTGGTTTTTTCTCTGAGAAACAGAAGGGTAAAAAGACAAGAGGATGTAGTTCATTATGAAAGAAGAGGCATGGACAAGAGTACTTGGGACTCACAGACTGCTTTGGCATCCAAGAAATGGCTAGCAAGGTTTTATCTCAAATGAGTTCCTCAGACACACAGCTGTTTGCTAGGTCCTGGTCAAAAGCAAACTTATGCATATAGGTAACAAGGACAGGTTGGATGGAGCTCTGAGCAACCTGGTCTAGTGGGAGGTGTCCCTGCCCATGGAAGGGGGTTTGGAACTAGACTACCTTTAGGGTCCTTTCCAACCCAAACTGCTCTATGATTCTATGACTCAAACTTCAATGGGATTACCCTAAACTTAAGAAGGTGCACAAAACACTAAGGCTTCTAGTGTGAAGGAAGAACTACATCAGCATGTGCTTATACAGTGATAATATGGTGGGACTCCCATCCTAATTTTCTTGGTTTTCACACCATAAAACTTCCTATGACATTTCTAATACTTAATCAGCTAATACTGAATTGATTTTTACAGTATTTAAGGAATGACAAAGATTCACCTGTTTGCTAAAACAAAGTATAAATTTGAGTATCTTGAGATGCAGAAAAACTTTAAGGAATTTTTAAGATATGTCCTCCAGTGATGTAACAGTTGATAAATAGCGTATCATCCCTATTAGTCTTATGTGGTCATTAACAAGAGAGAACTAAAGCAAAACAAGAATGTAAGGAAAAGAGGGAAATGAGTGAATAAGAAAAAAAAATTGGCTTGCTAGAATATGTGGTGCCTATTTCTATGTTCACAAAATTGAAAGGGGAAAGAAACAAAAAACAGAAAGAAGAAAAAAAGAGAGAGTAATAAACAGGCTTTCTGTGTTTAGTTTCTGATTTTGCAAATTTCCACTAGTGTTGTCTAGATTTTACACACTCTGATTAAAAAAAAATAAAAAAACTAGATATAAAATATCTGAAGGAAATATGGAAAGCTCTAAACAAAGACAAGTTACCAGCATCGCAGCACAATCAGTTTCTGAAAATGCATGATAATCTTCTGCCAGGCCTACAAGAAGTTTAAAAAAAAATAAATGTAATGTCTCCTAAGTACTTAGCTCACTGTATCAGATCTGTTCTAGTAAATATCTGGGACTTCTATCAACTCTGGTGGACAAAAAAAACCTCAAACACCATTAATATCCTTTTCTGTTCTCAGTTGAGAGTTATTTTGTACTTGCATCAGACGAAAAATTGCCACGGTAGCAAATTACATTATTTAAATCTAATAAACATAGACTAGAATGACAGAAGTCTCACCAACTTTTAGGTATGTTCAAAAGTATTTACTAACCCTTCATTAGCACAGGTCTGAAAAACCAGCTCTAACACTCTGTCTTTATGGATTTTCATGAATACATTACATTCTAAGGTATTATTCTGCATCCTTTTAAGTCAGCTTATAAAGCTTTCACCTATTGCAGTGGGATGCTTTGTGAACATCTCCATGATAACCAGAGCAGAAAAGGTGTGTTTCAGAGGTACTCAGGTGACTTTTCCACCTCAGTGAAAATTTAATTTTCAAAATAAGTTTAAAGAATAGAGGAAAAAAGAGATTCCTAAACAATTTGAAGCACATAGAGTTCATTCATTAAACCAGAATTGTTCTCACAAGCAATCATCCAGAAAAAGGAAAAAAGCTTTAATTTTCAAGAAGTTATAATAATGGTCAGCAGCATTAATTTGTCGAGCTTTATGGTGCCACCCATTTCCAGGGATTATACTAAAAACTAATTTTTGTCTTTCATAGTACAATAATTATAGGAGCACATTTAATGATTACTTTGGTACAAAAGGCTTCCCTCTTCAAGTGTACCAGTGAACTAAATGGAGTTGACATTCCAATACCTTGTGTATTTCTTTAATTACAATATTCCATTAGTGTAAATACAGCAATACAACACAAATGGGAAAAAAAGTTAATTACACAATGACTTATGTTTCTGATTCTAGCCTTCTTCGTTTCCACCAAGGTAACGAAGAACAGCCTGTTCTTCATTTTAATAAACTGTTTGAATTCACAAGACTGGATATAATGAATCTGAATTGTTTCTTATACTTCTCTTGAAAAATAACAAGGGTAACAGTATTAGATTTATTTTATTGGCATAATAAAGATCTGCAACACACAAAAAAAATCTGCTTTATAATTTTTTGAATTGCATAGTTCATATACAGCCAAATCTCATTCAGTCAAAGGTATATTGATTTTGCAGAGGGGCGTACATGTGAGTTCAGGAGTTTGCAGAGGTATCATACACCATTTTCAGTCAAGTGATGATGAGGGTGATCCAGTCCATAACTTTCTATTATAAACTTCCTATACCTTCTTGGCAGTTTTCAGAAAAATATTTCATCATTCAGGACATACTTCAGAGAAGGTGCATTATCAGGAGGGAAGTACATTTCGAATTCAGAGTATGACAGTCATGGTGACACATGCAGCTGTCTACCATTGATGAAGGAAGGCAAAATAACAATGTCCAAATAAAGAACATCCCTTAGGTGAAGGGAAAATGCAAAACTTTACATTAATCTTATAAATTACTTCTGTCAGGAAGTTTGGTTCAGAAAAAGAACTTTAGCACGTAGTTATAAATTGTTGGGTTTATACCTGCTTTCAATAAATTGTTTAAATAATTATTTGAAAATACTATAGAGCAGGGGAACTTTCAGTTCAAAAGGTTAACTCTAAGTTTTCACATTTAGCAATTTAATGCTAATGACATAAAATTGTATTTTCTTAACAGAAATAGTGTGGCTGTTTATGGTATCACAAGGGGTTCATTCCTCAACCCCATATATATTTTCAAAATATTTCTTGAACAAAAGTTTTTGAAGGGACCCATTGTTTTGAGAAGCATCTCTGGCACAAATCATTGTAGAAAAAGAGTCTGTCAAAACAGAAAAGATGGGAGTTTCTAAAATGATCCATACATTTGGTAAATGGCAAATGTTAAATTTCACAGAAAGCAGTTGATATTACATTGCTTCTTTTCCAGTTCCATAACATCATAATTTGCGTGAAAAGAAAGCAGAGAGAAAAACATTGTCACATTTTCCATTTACCTCTTCAGAAATTGAGCGGGGAGGAGAAACAATTTCCCCTGCCACTTTGAGAAACTATTGCCACTTTTGCATAATACCAATCATTATCTCCCAGTCTGGTGATCAAATGAGCTCTGTTGATATGTATGAGCTTCTAGGTTTTAAGTATAAATCCCTTTCTAAAAATTAATAGAACATTTATAAAGATTTACTGCATGCAAAGCATAATATTTACAGGCAAGAGGCAAATTATTTACTTTTAGACCTGCTAGCTTCTATCTATTTCTGAAAGAGTACCTTTGAGCATATTTTCTTTCTCTGTTATCTAATTAGAAGTATATGGAAAAAATAAACTATGATGTATCATAAATAGGCACATTTTAATCTTGCATACATGGCCTTATATATGTTCCCCCCTTTGATATAATGTAAAAAATTAATTTAAAAGTCTAATAGCCTAATGCAAATACCGAAGACAAACAGTGGAAAGTGCCTGATTATGTATCACATAATGCATATATGACTGATAGTGCCATCTCAGAAAGAAGGTCTTTACAGTTTTTTCCACAGGTATTATTATTTCTCTGGTGCAATTCACACTTGAAATTAGGTATATACTTAACTAATTCATTGAATGGCTTTCATACTATATACTTGGTTGACTTCACTTGTACTTTTCCTTATCTCATGGCACACAGAAAGAGGCAGAACCATGAAATAGAGCAACTTGTCATGTTTGCCCACACCTTGCTTTGAGGAAGCATTTGTAAAGAGCTTATAGAAGTTTAATGATGCCTTAATCTCTAAAAGTTCAAACAATATGGATTGTTGCATAAGCTATTGTGTCAATGGCTTGTTTACAACCAGAGGTATTCTTGTAAAAGTACAATGAAGATGTCATTACAAAACACGAGATAAATTTAATACACATTAGATGCTCTTTCAGTATAAAATTACTCCTGCTTTTTTTTGTAGTCATCTCACTCCTCTATGTGGACTGGGAAAGCCAGTCACACGATAATTTAATCTGTAAAGACATTTCAACATAGCAAAATATAATCCTACAAAAAGACCCAAATCTCACACCTGCATAGCTATGTGACTTTGGCATTTTGCCTGGGTTTCTCAGCCTAGGAGAAACACTGCTACACTAGTAACTGTTGCACAAATTACTCATTCCTAATTGGTACCCACTGGGCCTTTTAGAATTTCAGAAATGTATGTCCAACAGAAAGGAGCAACAACATACTGGATGTCTGTTTAACACCAGCACATTTCTGAAAGGCTGGTGCAGGGCATGCGTAGGAAGCCAGTATGCCAGTATCCCCCTTTGCTCTTTTACTTTGCATTGTTCTTTGTCTGCTCTCAGCTTCCTCAAAAATACTGAGACACTGATGCTAGGGAAGGCCACAGGTCTGTCAAAGTGTTACCTTTTACAGATGCAATACAGGAAACTCCACCTGCAGCTCTGCCAGAGCATACCTGTGAGGACAACAGGGATACACTTTTCTCCTTTTAGCCTTAATGTTCACTCTGAGGGCATTCTAAAGCAATATCCTTCATATGTTATCTACTGCACATGTGGGAGATAAGTCTGCATTTTTTGTTTCAAAGTACAGTTCAGCTCAGCCTGAACTGCATGGAGAGTTTTGAGACATTCCTCAACAAGAGCATGAGCTAAATCTGTAAACTGAAATGCTGGGATTTCAAGAAATGCAGACCCAAAGCAGAGCCCCCAAATAAATGTTGCAGACAGCACTTACGTGTAAAGCTTTTATCACTATAGTCAGGGAAGACAGACATGTATTCAGACAAAGGAAAAAAATTCTAACCTCAACTGAAAAAAAAAAAAAAAAAATCAGGCTTCATTCTTGAAACATGAGCCCTCAGGGAATTTATCATAATGCTTCCAATCTTTTGCCCTTTTTCATAGCACAAAAACATAAAAGAAGAAATTATGTTCTTAAGCTAGTGAACCAATGAAATGAGAAGACATGAAGAAAGGGCATTCACAAATTATTTTGGCACCAAGCTAACTCCTTCAGAGCTCTCTTTTGTGCTGCTCTGGGTGTAGAGAGAAAACGATTTGTTGTGAGATTTTAGTCAGTGTATTCTAGAGTTTTATGCATAGTTGGGAAGTCCCCAGGGGAAAGCTTTCTTCAAATTCAGAAAGCATTTCTAATTAATTAAAAAAGCTTTTGTTTCTATGTTCTTATTGAATTTTTTGTGGCATTTTCATGCTAAGGCTTCTTGAATTATATATAGAAACCATTAATCAGAAGAAACTGATGAGGATTTTCAACATTCCAAATTTGGGCACTGTCATCTCCCTTTAGACAGCCAAACAGCTAGCCTAATTTTTAGAAATGCTGAGCATCAAGAAGTTTCAAATTAATTCCAAAGGACTGCCTTTCTAAAGTCCTATCTAAACCTGCAACTTTTTGTTCACAGCTGCAGATGCTGAGGAAAGCAAGATGAAGCATAGCCCAAGCATACAGGTATGTCCTCCTGAGTGCCTTCAAGGTATTCAGCATTTGCAGCTCAATTGTATTTGCACTTCAGGAAGCACTTTTGGAAAAGTGAAGATCCTGTTTTACTGAGTCCCAGAGGGATGAGAGAATGGAACTTCAGGGGGAAGATTGTTTCAAGCATATTCCTACATGCAATCTCCTCTAACATCATATGTGTATTCTCCCTTTTTTTTTCCCCCCAGCTTTCTCAAAATTTTCAATTCCATTTACAAGCATTGTACCAAATATTTTCTCTACGTTTACTAAACTGATTGAAGGACACATCTTTTTTAACCTCCTCCATAGCATTTCAGCCCTGCCTAACCTATGAAACAGCATAAACAATGAAAGTCTCATCAAATTATGCCACTGGAAGTTATATTACATAAAACAACACCAATGATGCACAGTCCAGAGACCTAACTGTAAACATACTTTGACAAAAATAATGAAACTATCTGAGCAATAACTAATAATAAATCTTAAAGAAAAGAATGAACAGAACATTATAGTAATAAGTGAGTACAGCCATGCCTGAGATAAAATGGCCACACATGCTATTTGACAACAGAAATGCAATTATCTAAGAGGAAAGAATACTCCAAGCCAAGAGAATTATGAGACAAAACTGATGGACAAGGAGAGAGGATTCATACTTCATGTTTTCGCTCATGTAACTTCATAAACAGTGTGTGTTGCAGGAAAAATGTAATAAAAGAGGGAAGCAGCAGGGTGTCTTTCAATCTACAGTTTCATTACTAAATTATTTATCTTTCACTCCCTCTTCCAGAATGATCTGGTATCTCCAATGGCAGAGGATATAAAATGCTAAAACTGAAAATACTTGCAGCTTTCTGGAGCAATTCTGTGACTACATGCACTTTGGTTTACTGTAATAAAAATATAGACTCTGTAATACAACAGGAATTAATTTATTATGAACAATAATGTGGGTCCAGAAGCAAAAACACAACTTTGTAGTTACACTTTGTGATTCAGGTTCCCTGTGCCTTGAAACACATTCATCAATATCATGGGTATTTTTACAATGCTGTAAAGTTTAAAATACATTTTATAATTAAGACTGATGATATGTATCAATGAACATAAGGAAGGGGTTTTTAAGATGTACCACTGTGGCACATGTGTAACACCTAGCTTAGGAAAAGCCTTCTGGATTCATTTTAGTAAGCTGTTTCCTGTGCCAACTAGTTTGTTTTTTAAAAGAACATAATGAATGAATACCACAGATGTTTCAGCCTTTGAAAAATAAGTCCAGTTTCAGGGGTGCAATATGATACAATCATATAATGACAGGAGTAGAAGTTCATAAAAGTGAAGATTGTTTTGTCTCACACCCACCTCCATCCAACATCACTGTATGCTTATTTCTATCCCAAGATATTAATTCTTTTCTTTAAGATAAAAGATAATATCTCAAGATAGCATTTTATATCCCAGCCTAGATGAACAATCATGGGAAATGTTTTCACCTTTTTAGGAAACAAGTTTGATCCCTAGCCTGAGATATATATGCTTGTCACTTGATCAAAAGTTCATGGTATCTGGTTTTGTTATTTTAAACTCCTGAACTGGTCTTCTCAGTTTAATTATATATTCATAAAAGTATACTATAATAAAGATGCCAGAAGAGCTTGGTTCATACCCATAGTAAACAGTTTAATTTTATTTAGTAAATTAAATAATTTCATATGGTTACTGAAACAGCTCATTCAAAACCTAAAATTCCAGTTCGAGAAGTGACACCATATTGCTTTGTTATAATGGTAGTAATATTTCATGCTTGCTGATGTCATTTTATGAAACACTCTGTGTCAAACATCATAATGTTTTCTTGAAAGATCATGCAGTGAAATGCATGGGAGGTCATGGTTGCTGAGTTTCATATAAGATGAAATCCACTGAGGGAATAACAATATTCACAAGTAATACAAGGAGACACCTGGATGTTATATATTTCTTCCAGCAATATTTTGTTTATCTGGGAACCTATGAATGAACAACATGCTCAATAAAAACTCTAAAAAGTGACTTTTTCTACAGACTGCAACTGTTTTCCATGACAGTATTTCAGAAACAAACCACTCCCGCTGTACCTAAGCTAGAAATACATCTGACTGTAGGAAATACCCTAGTACGGCAATCACATCTGGAGAGCTGAAATGTGAACTACTTTCACTCAAGTTAGAACTGTTTAAGTAGCTCAGCCTTCATAGAAGAGAGTGACCAAAATTCCACACATTTGTTTTGAATCAAAATAAAGGCATGTCACTAGGAGATATTTCTCGTTAATTTATTAGATTTTTTTTCTACAAGTGCATTAGATTTGTTAAAATACAGATTTTTTTTAATTAATTTTTTTTTAAGAAACTATACATTTTAATAGGTTTGGTTTTATTTAAAAATTGCACTACCAAAAGTTCTTCATTGCTTTGTAGCTAGGAACACATATGCAGGATTTTTTTTTACTTTTAAACTAATACAAACCTGGCAATGTAGAACAAATAGGTGGTCTGTGCTTCTAGTTCTGTTCTGTATTATTCTACTATATTTCAGTTTTATCTGACATTGAGAGGATTTCAGTAAGAATAGAAGACAGAAGATGTTAGTTGCTTTTCCTGTCCAATTAAACCTATTAGTCCAGAAGTCTTAAAATACATTGCAAAAGGAGATGCAACTTATACATAATGTAAGGCAGAGGTGTATCATCCTCTCAATGAAAAATTAAGGAAGCTGAGAGGAGATATCTTAAGAGACTTTCTCAAGGTCACAAAAAGTCAGGAAGAGTCTGCAAGTAGATCTTCCCAACCCAGAAAAACAGACAATACGCTGACTACATAGACAATACATACCCATATATCTGTGAATGTTTTCAAAATATCTTATATTTCCTTTAATTCCAGAACAGTTCCGTATTTTCAGCTGTAATGCTAAAGACAAATAATCAGCTTTCAGGCTGATGAACAAACTGGGTTTGAATGCCAAACTCATTAAGAACTCAGGAAAAGCTCACAAACCACCCTACAGAGGAGTCTGACACTAAAATTTGCAGGCTGATGCAATGCATAACATGCTCCACATGTATTGATGCTGACACAGGAGGAACATTAAGCCTAAAACACCATCTCCCATACAATTGATTAATCAGAGATGGTATCTTTAAGTTTCCTTCATTTATTTCTGACATTTCACAGCTTTGGAGAAAGGTACCATGAGAAGTTCCTAAGTATTGTTTTTACCTTTTACAAACAATAGGTGCAAGTAACAAAGATAGTTTTTTAAATGTAGGCCATAATAAAAGGCAAAGTTAACTACTGATTAATAGAAAAGCATATTGTTAAGAGATAAGGTATGATTGGGGTCATACATTGCAATGATTAATGACTGTTTTCCAGAAAACATTCACTGAAAAAATTACTTGTAAAATTATGTTCCTCTAAGAATTAATTAATCTAAAAGCTTTAAGAAAGCATAAAAGCACAATAATCAGAAAATTGGGTAAGCAGTTTGCTTTAATTTGTAAAAAGAAAATTTGTATAATTGATTAGCCTGAGAGCAATTACAGAGCTGGCAAAACCTTCAAAGAACCATCTTAAGAACAGCATACTAGTAATTGGGTTTTTTTTCATCTTCCCAGTAAACTTATTTGCAAAAAAAATGCCAGAATTGCTGTTCCATTTTTTTGGTATATGAAGGAAACAATACTATGCATGTGCAAAAATGTGCTCTGAACACACTCCACTATCAACCTGCTGTCTGTGACTAATGGCAAAAGAGAACTTCAATCACATCAGTCAAACAGACTTACATTCCAGCATGGTTTATAGGCCGTATGAAAAAGACCTTGGACAATGTTCTGCATCAAACTCTTTTTAATGTTTCAGAAATCATCCTCCTGTTTGTGATCTTCAGAAGTGTCATATGAGGGAGTGATTTTTTTTTCTTCCAGAAGTTGCAGTGATGGCCACATGTCACCAGAGTGCTTGTGAGGAGCAAGCCTGATAAATCATCTGCAACTAATTTGCAATATCACTGTCTTCTACGTGTGGAGACTGGAAAGCAAATTTACCTGTGACAGTACATAAAATAGTTCACAGGCCACATCTGGCCTACAGCATCTCAGATGTGAATTTACACCACATTAAAGGGCTGGAAGCTCTCTATCAGAGGATGTGAGAGTGTTTTGCAACAGTGATTGCTGCTTACTAAGTGTTTATTTCACCTTTGTCAGCCATACAAAGAGCTATAGATGATCAAAGCCAGTATGAGATTTTGGGGTGAAGAAACACTGAATAACTGAGAAAAGAAAATAATGTCATTTGAGATGTATGTTGTTTACTTGAGGTTGCTGCTATAACAAGGCAAAAAATACACCATAGCAGAAAATCCAGAATATCAAAAAGCACCAAAGGCAGGGTTTCATGTAGTATAGAGTATATAGTTTATGAATACTAAGTCCTTTTGCATCAGCAAACCTCATAACTAAAAATGACAAAGGACATGTAAGAAGTGATGTGACCTCCGACCAGTAACATGGGAATATTACTATTTAAGATTTTGCTGACTCAGTTCAGTTCAGAGTTAGCTCTAAACACATGCTTTAATATCTTTTGACTTTCAGTACATGCTTAAATGTAAGTTTTTATATACCAAACAGGAGGTGGTATGATAGATATATCAACAGTAAGTAGATGTAGGTGAAAAAAGGAGAGAAAAAAAAATTCTTGGAGGTGGAAATTGAAGTGGATTATTTTCCCTCCACAGAAATTAAGAACTTACAGAAAAATCAGTTGTACAGGTTTTCAAATAAATACCTGCACTATATTACCTATGGACTTTTATCTACCCTATGAAGAATTGCAGAATACCCATTAGCAGAAACTTTTAGCTACTGCCCATGCATAGCACACCTTAAAGCATAAAGCAAGGTCCTCAGAAGGAGGAGCTTTCAAAGCTAAAGAGAGGATACTAAGCAAGTTTAGAGATGATACAAAATTGGAAGGAGCTGTTGACTCCTCAAAGGCAGGGAAGACCTGCAGAGAGACCTTGATAAATTAGAGGGCTGGGCAATCAACCAACCACATGAAATTTAAAGGGGAAGGTGCTGGATTCTGAACATGGGACTGGGCAACCCTAGATGTATGCACAGACTGGGAAATGGGATGCTGGAAAGCAGCACTATGGAAAGGGAGCTGGGGTTCCTGGTCGATGGCAAAGTGAACATGAATCATGGTGCCCTGGCAGCCAGGAGGGCCAAGTGTGTCCTGGGGGGCATCAGGGACAGCATCGCCACCCGGGCAAGGGAGGGGATTGTCCTCTCTGTTCTGCACTGGGGCAGCCTTGAGTGCTGTGTGCAGTTTTGGGCACCACAGCACAAGAAGAAAATAAAGCCATTAGAGATTGTAAAAAGGAGGGCAATGAAAATGGTGAAGAGCCTTGAGTGAAAGCCAATTGAGGAGCAGTTGGGGTCACTTGGTCCGTTCAGCCTGGAGATGAACATTTCTACATGCATCCAGGTGGAGCATTATTCTGGTCAGTCTATCTGAGAATTAATTTTACAAGCAAAAGAGATCATTTAGAGAGAAAGACAACATTCAAAATATATTTCTAGATATGAAAAACTATTTGAGAGAAAATAATTAACAATTACAGATACCCATGGTGGGCAAAGAAAAGAGGGCTAAACTGGGTCTGTCTGGGATGAAGTTTATTTTCTTCATAGAAGCCCTGGTGGTACTATGTTTTGAATTTGTGGCTAAAACAGAGTGGGTAACACTGAAGTTTTGGCTATTGAGAAGCAGTTCTTGCATGACTCAAAACTTTCTTCGTTCCTTAGTCAGTCTCTGCCAGCAAGTAGGCTGGAGGTGGGCAAGCATTTGGGAGGCAACACAGCTGGTGCAGCTGGCTCAAACTGGCCAAAGGAGAGTTCATGCCAGATATCATCATGTTCAATAGTAAAAACAGAGGGGTCTCTTCCAAAGTAGCTGTTTCTCAGAGATTGGCTGTTGGCCAAACACAAAATGCCCAAGTGTAAACATATATTAAAAAAAAACAGCAGAAAGGCACCAAAACACCCCCAGGAAAACTATATACTTCCTTCCACTATGCTGATTATCAATGTGGAACGCTTGCTATGGGGAAAACATTTCTCTAAGACCAAGGTATTCATAAATATTCTCAAGAAAAATTTGACTTCAAATTTGGATAATTTTAATTCGATAACCAGTTTTAGTTAGCATAGCAGCTGATCACTAGAAACAGACTTTGCTGCATGAAAAAAAAAAGCTATGAAAATATTGCATTAATTTAAAACATAACACACATGAACACATGCATATGAATCAAATACAAAACATACATATAAACACAAGACAGAAACGTTTGTGTACACACAAAACAGGTTTTGAAAGACTAGGTTTTCTGCTGCTGTTTATATAATAGGGTATGTTGAAATAACTGTTTTTAGTTAAACAGAATTAACAGTGTCATTAAAATTAAAAGGATACAGTAAATTTAAGAATTAGTCATTAAACAAAATTTAAAAGTCATGTCATTCTTAACAGTCGATTGGCTGGAGTCAGACTATCTTCAAATACTACAGGCCTCAGCCAGGGAATGTATACTTTTAACTGGAAACTGCTATAAGGAGTCGACTTGCTCATGGAGACAAAGTGATGATATGTTTGTTGGATTTTTTAAAAACTGTGTTAGCACAAAATACAACTTACTTGTGACCTTAAAAATTGACAGTGACGACACTTTTACTCTAAACTATTAATGATTGCTAGTTTTCACCTTTTGTCCTGCACCAGGTTATTAAAATTACATTTTACTTCTGAAAGTCAAAATCCCATGACTCAGAGGCAAGCTGTTTCTACCATCCCTCTCCTTGTTTGCACAAACAGATATCTCATTCCAAAGTGTAGAGTCCACACAGGCCAGATTCAAACTTAAATTTGGAGAAAAAAACCCCAAACTTATATTCACTTCAACAGTCTTTGTGACAGACTACAGTTTTGATTAGCAATTGGAAATGCAAGTTTTAAGATACACTTGATTTTTCTCTCCCACAAACATTCAAATGATTTTGGTCTGTTAAAACAGATTAAATAGCCCATGAGAGTCATTGATAGAGTGCATTCATAACTTACCAAATATATTAGAAGATATTTTGAGTAGCATTATCATGTAAAAAAGAGCTAGAAAAGATATATATGTATATGTGTACATATAATATACAGACATGTAAGTGTCCAGGGCCTGAGAGATATATATCTGCACTTACACATATTTTTACGTATGTGTGCATGAACATTGTAACAAAATATCAATTACCTCATTAATGTTTTACTGTTGCATCTGCCCAGTTCAACATTACTAATGGTAAAATCAGCCTGAAGGAGTTAGCCCCTGTTTCACAATTTATTTTCTTCTTTACTTCTGTCATAGAATTCTGCTTTCCTGGATTTTATGGTTACACATATCAAGTGAGTTTCCAAGGCTGTTAAACATTACTTTAAGAATATGGACAAATCTTTGGCAAAAAAAAAAAAAAAAAAAAAAAAAAAAAAAAAAAAAAAAAAAAAAAAAAAAAAAAAAAAAAAAAGGAAAAAGCTATCTAGAACCACTTAGTTGTTGCTTTGCCATTATCCAGAATAAAATATCAATGTACATTTAATTTTTCCAAAACTTTAGGTTAATCCTACTGCCTGGGTTTTGCCCCATGACAGCATTGCAGTCACTCAAATTCAGACTACATGTCACCCACCATGCTTAGAACAGATGCATGACTCAGTTGTAAATAAACAAACAAACAAACAAACAAAAAAGGC
Source organism: Cettia cetti (assembly GCA_013401135.1). NCBI lineage: Eukaryota > Metazoa > Chordata > Aves > Passeriformes > Sylviidae > Cettia > Cettia cetti. Next base: position 50,868 of record VZUI01090713.1, read on the forward strand.
CACTTGTAAGTAACTTTCTAAGTCATATTCTATGCTCACATGCACCTAATACTGCCATTAAGAACACAAGATCAGAACACGCTGCTGATGTCAACAGTTTCCCTTTTGGGGGTTTGTTGGCATTGTTTTCTGGCATTTTTTCACCCAGTGACAAGAAATCTGTGAAGTATTACCTTAAGGACAATCTTACAGATTTAATTCTTTAAGGAATCAATGTCAATTTTCCTTTAGCTGGCTGACCTAAATTTGAGGCTCATCTTTATGGGACTTCCATATTTATCCTTTATCAATGTCATAAATAAATCACTGTAACACTCAAACTTTTCAACCTGATAAAACACAGTTTCCTTGTATGACCTATCTCATACAGCATGTTATCAGATTCTGATATATAGTCTGTCCCATGATTTCACAATTTCTCGGTCATTTATTTTTAAGTCTAATTCTTATCTGTTACTTCCCTCTGCAGCTTCATGAGGAGTTAAAAGCTCAAGTTACTGCTTCTCTAGATTGCTTCCTACATGATTCAATATCCTACCAAATAGTTTACTCAGAATCATTTCCAGAAGCATTGGGTGTTCTTTCAAATATAAAAAACACCAGAATAATAAAAAAAAAATCAGGATTTTTCAGACTAGTTTTCTCCTATAAACTACAATTAGCATTTATTAGGGCGGGCAGAAAGTTAAAAAATTCAGGACAAATATCTTTTCTTCCTCTTTATTGGTTGGATACAGGAACTTAGTGGGAACAGGAACTTCATGGGACCAATGCTACATGGTACAGATCTTGCTCAGTACCCTCTGCTACAGGCATAAATATATGACTAGTATTTAAAAATTATCATTCTGTGTAATCCCTTCATTTTGCAACAAAATCATCAATGCTAAAAAACAACCAAAATCCCTAAAATATATAGTTCCCTGAAGAAATACAGGCACTCCTAGAATTTTAACTTTTCCATAGCAGAGTTTTACTAGGAAATATTTTCTACACAAGGCAACCTTAATTTAAGAACTTAATTTTATCAGTCAACATTTTAAATCAACAGTGAGAAGGATAGAGAGAAGAAAGGTAGTCTGGGAAGAGAACTGCTGCCAGAATAACTGTACAAAATCATATCTAAGTGAAAGTGTGAAGGAAATTTAGGCTGATATCTCAGAACTAAGGAAAAAAGGGAAGCGAGATAATTTATTCATCATTTTATAAAACTGCTATTACGAGCATACGGCAAATGCTGTAAATCAACACCATGACACACAATACATTTGACTCAGTAACAGAAAAGTATGGCAAAGCCTGAAGATGCTGAATAATAATCTGGGTAATTCATTCATTGACATCTCATTTATGATTAATTTAAAAAAAAAAAAAATCTGTAGTAGCACCAACTTTTAAGTTCACCACAATTCAGTTCACTGGGGTTGAAGAGACATGCTGTGATCTGGCCAAGCTTTGATTATTACTGTCGTACTGGTTCCAAACAGGATTTTAGACTGGCAAAATTCAAAGAAAATATTATATCAGCTTACCTGTGAACTCAAAGCTATCTTTTGCTCGGAACATTGGGCACTCACGAGATCAGTTCTATGTCATATACACTACAACTCTTCCCACCTTGCTGCAGATGACTTGCTGACAGCTTGTGGTAACATGCGCAATACACATCATTAAAGTCTAAGTCTTTCAAAAGAAGATGATGAAATCACACTCCTTTCATACTTAATTTACTGACCTAGTAAAGATACCTAACATTACTACAATTTGTTCCATATTTTGTCAGAATTTTTTTAAAGAATATCCATTTTTTTGTTCATTTGGATTAGGGAACCTTTCAGTGCATTTAGTCACAAAGGATTCTAGAAACTGAGAGAAACTCATGGAAAAACAAAAGAAAGGCAAAACAAAAGAAAGGCAAAACAAAAAAGTCACAACAGCCAACATTTGAGATCAGTTGTTATATAATTCTTGGCAATTCTGAAAAACAAATTAGGATTAGATCTATGAAAAATATTTTTATATTAAACCAGATATCATTAAATATAAGCTTCATTCATTTGTTACACTCCATAAATATCAGAGCATGTGTTTTCAGTCTCCTAAAAAATATATGCTTCTATAATTGTACAGAAAAGAAAACCAGGTTTACAAACAAGACTTTTTCATCAGGAGTTTTGTGACAGAATGTGAAGAACTTAAAACTGCTGAATTTTAGCTGCTTAACTGTAAAACGATTCATCTGTCTGCTTTTGTTCTGAAGAGCCACTCTAAATACTACATTTGACTGTGCATTTCTGTATGCCAGAATGTACTAAACAAATTCTATCAGGTTTTCATAGATGAAAGAGATTGCGATGAAACAGCTTCTCACACACAATCTGGTCTCTTTGATTACATTTACAGACCCTCCAGTCATTCCACAACCCCACCAGTCCTTTACTACAGCTTTCAAGCTGTGACAATTTAGATAAGCGAAACATTAAATAGCTCATTATAAGTCCACTTCTGCGCCATAGGAATTGATGGCAGTGTTGCCATAGACTTCAATGGGAGTTGGATTACAGTTTGAAACACATCACGTATACATTCATCAGAAACATTTAAAATTCAGAGACTTTCAAAACTTCTTCAAATCAGTTATACTGAACCAATCTCATTACAAATCACGAAGACGTGGTAGGGCAGTTTTTAGAGCACTACAAAAAGCTATTGAAATGAAGCTTTACTTGTTTTGCCATTTTCATCCATTATCTCTTGCTATGGATTCTGTGACAAGAAATCATCAGGAAGTGAAAAGCCGTTTCCAATAAATTTAACGTAATAGAATAAAAAGAGCAGGGACAGAAAACTTTCAAAATTTTCTTCTAAGACAGGCAAAATATTTATCTGCCAGAAACTGATCTACTGTGAAGAAGCTACCAGGACATACTTCAAGGTTCCAGCTTATTAAAAAATCACACAAGGAGCTTTGGTGACTTAGTATAAAAGATAGTAGACCAGTGTAGTCAGAATGAGACATATTCCAAATGGGTGTCCATTTCCTTCTCTCTTACATCAGATCAAAGAGAGAAAGTCTAACCAGCCTATGCTACAATAGACAGATTCTAAAAAAACCAAAACTCATCCAGAAAGATGCTTTATACATCTGTGTTATTCACAACAGCTCTTCTACCTGCCAAGCAGTTTGTTACTATACATGAGAAAGGTCTTAATACCAAATGCATTTTATTATGCCCTAATACTACCTTCCTGCATAGGTAAGGAACTTATTGGTTACTTTTTAAGAGGAGGTACTGTTGTGTGGCAAAATTATGTCATTGCTGAATATCAAACAAAAGCACCTGTAAAGCTCAGAAAAAATTAGGGAAAGTTTGTGATAAATGAATTGTCATAATTTCCAATAGTTTATTTTTAACTCAATTCAAGACAAGGAAATTGACTTCAATTCCTGAGAAATTTGAGTAAGAGAAGATGTAAGGAAGTTCCTGCCATATCTACCAACTTCTATATGAGCTTTTATATTAAGTGAGCTGGAATCAATCCATTGAAACAACAATTTAACAGCTTAGACAAGGGCACCAGGAAAGCAAGGAGTGGAAGAAATAGTTTCAAGAGAAAGAATATGGCATGGACGTTTTTCATTTGACCTGGAACTATAAGGAAATGGCAAATATTAGAGTCCCTTGTGAGGAATTGTGGTCTTATGTTCAAATAAAACAGAATATTACCTTTTCTAGTGTTAAGTAAAGTATCTGACACGCATTCAAAGGTTTCACTTAATTTTTTTGGTTGACAGAAATATTCAAGGATAAGTCTCAAGTATTATTTTTAAGTCTTGTCAAGCAATTGATCTTGTAAAAAATCACTATTTTAGAACCTGGATTTTTACTGGCTACATCTCAGCCCCAGTGCTTGAGCACATACCCTGACCACAGGCCACCCTGACCACAGGCCAGCTGCATGCCAGGATAAGAGATGCACTTAAGTTTCCTACAGCAGAAAATCCAGACTTGTAAAAGAATGGCAAGTTTCTGTGCACCTCCTTGCAGTCCTCTCTTTCCAGGTTTACCAAGGAATGACAACTGGGCATTACTGTGCCAACTGTACCCATCCTTAATTGTAGACAAAGCCATTTTCCTCAAACTGTCTAAAGCAAAGTCGGAGGTACCAATACTGGCACAAAGTACATTTAGAACAGTTCAAAACTGAATCACAGACTTGATGAATGACTACTATGTAGCACAGGTTTAAGCTTCTGCTTCAATTTTAGGCAAATTTTCCAAAATTTGTTATATTAGAGGATGTACATTTTTGAAAAACTGTAGATGACATCTGGCCTTGAAATGCTGATAAAGTTTTGCTTATATAGTTTAAAGCCTCTTTTTTAAATTAACTTAGTTCAACCAATACTTTCAGTAAAGCAAGTGCCACAGCATCTTCTTTCTTACAGATACTCACGCAGCATACTTCACTGGAAGGATGAAAGTATATTGCTAAGCATTATGCCTCCTGAAACAAATCCCTTTTGGTCAGTACAATTGCCAAATCATAGCAACAGACAAAAAAGAAAAAAAGTTTAGATTTACATATTTGTGTGTGTACATGCATGGAGACAAAAAAACCCACTGAATCAGTTTACAGGAAAGTGTTATGCAACATTTAGATGTCAATTTACCAGCTTCCAAGGCTAAAGATTTCTTGGTCATCATTTTCAAATAATCTCTAAGAACTTAAAAATTTTTGCCCAGCCCTGTCTGTATTTGAACTATTTTATGTATTTAAACTGCAGTTAACTCTAAATTGTGTAACAGAAAAATAAAATGTTCATTTAATGTTCAATCTTAACGTTTATCAAATTTTCTCAGCAACAAAACTCTGAGGCTAACTGAGCTGTTACAGTCATTTTAAGGTGATGCAAGTTCACTAATCTGCTCTGAAGACAATGGAGGCTGATGCAGACATGTTGGGCTGGAAAAGATGAGGTATTGTTGCAGGAATACCATATTGCTGTTCTGGAATCACCACATTACAAGAAGCACGTTAAAAAAAGACAATTAAGAAAAAAGTTTTTATTTGTGCCCACAACAAAATACAATAATTAGTCTTTTTTGGCTTTGTCTAAGAGCATACACCATTTGGCATACTGCTGTAAGTGGCAATGAGCAATGTCTATAGTGATTTATTCTTCCCAAAGTCTCCAAAATACACTCAAAGCCTAACAGATAAGATGATGATGATGATAATAAACCATTTATCAAATTGAAATGCAGTCACCTCTGGGGTGAGCTGTGATACTAATATTTTCTTCTGTGTTCATTGTACCCCTTAGAGAGTAGCATTATCTGATTGGACTGCAGCTACAAAATTGCTTCAAGATCCCTTCCAACAACTGGGAGAATTTCTTCTGATTTATGGGGGCTAAAAACAAAGGTATTCATGCTGCTCTGAGCGTCTGCATTGGAGATAATACAGATTTTTCAGCATAGCATGGTACTATACCAGGAACATAACTTGTCAGGAAGACAAGGTCCTATCACTCTATTACAATGCTAACACTGACACAGGTGCTGACCAGCCTCACCAGATCTCATGAAAGCTTTTTTAACCCTGCTAGATTAATTTCTAAATTTAATTGTCTCTTCAAAATGAGATAATGATATCTTGTCTTACAGACTCTACCCAGGTTTTCTTTGGCTGCCTTTTTTTTTAAATAAATTTATGCCCATTGCAAGTAGTTATTTTACCATCTTGTGAGGTTTAAGCAAGATCTGTACAGAAAGGGGAAAATAGTTTTATTGCTCAATTTCTTAATATTAAAAAAAAAATTCTTCTACAAGTACACTGCATAAAGCAATACTTCAAGCATATTAATTAACTAAAAGAAATGTATCTCACCACAAAGAAGGCCTAATAGCCAAGGGGACTTTACATTTTTATATATATATATAAAAGGAAGAGTAACTCTTGATAATAATACTTTCTCCTTTACAAAAATAAAGCTCAATGTTTTGAAGAATTGATATTGGAGATATGTCATCCCTACCTTATTTACTCTATTAAGAAACTGGAATGTTGCTACCACATGAAAGAAAAAAATGGTTAATTAATTCCTGAAAATCCAAATTTTAAAAGGAGGAAACTAGTGGAACAAGTCACTGTTTCTCCTAAATAATATTTCAGCAGGAAGAAACATTATTAATTCTAATGACATCCCTTTAGTTTAGAAACAGAAATTTAAAATAATGCAATAACATTTAAGTCTAGCGTTTTCTCTGATAGAAGACTTCAGTGCTGTAGAACACATCAGCTAACAACACTTCACTGAACCATTTGTGCACTTTGCTCATTGTAACTCATGACCACTCACCCCTACACTGACACTCAAACATGAGCGAACAAATTATGTAGAGGAGAACATCACTATTTTCTCTGAGTAAACATCACTTGTCACATCCCAAGAGTTCCATTAATAAGTCAAGTTTTAAAATAATTCAACTGCAAGGTTGAGAATTAGACAGACTTTTTTATTGCCTTACTACTTACAGGTGGAAAAGCAGAAATACTGGCACAAGTGCAATTGAAACATGTAATAGATGTGCCTCCCAGGTGCAGTCAGGGTTAGTGCTAAATGCTGTCCAGAATGGCTAAAACACCACACTCCTCCCCACAAAAGGCACAAGTCTTCACTTCCCATTCCTACACCTACAAAATCTTGTTGAGTTACTTAAACCAACATGCAATTATTTATGCTCTCGTTAAGCACAAAACACTAATATTTTGCCTATTTTAATGCTTTCTATCTATTGCAATTTTCCACAAACTAATATGCCAATACAAGCAAGATAGGCTGTGCATACTGACACAACCCTGCATAACAAATAACTAGTGAAATAAAAAACTCAACTCATCTCTCTCCTCAGATGTGCTATTCATTGCTCAAAACTATGTAATTGCCAAGTTAAAGTCCAGATTTTATCTGGGTCAGATTCACTTGATCTAAAAATAAAACTTTGTTCCCTGAAAGCATTCCAACTAGAGCAGGCATTCCCTTAAGCCCATAAAATAAAAATAATATCAGCATCAGAGCTACTAAAATATGAACATAGAAATGGAACACTGAAAGGATTTTGGTTGTTTGAATTTGGATTATAAATTCTACAAATGTAGTTCCAACTGCTAACTTTACAGCAGTATTACTGTAGTGGATATCTCTCCTTAGAAACAGAGTCAGCTTTCATTCAGCTTTAGTGGGAACATTAATACTGTAATTTCTTACCACTTTGCAGCTTTGAAGGATGACAGAAATGAAATACAGAGGCAATTATTTTAGTTTCTATTGGAATACCAGTTTTCTTTTATGTGCACTTTAGAAATTCCAGTCTGATATACCTAGAAATTCTTTTTCAGCTCTTTTTATATTGGCAATGCTAACCACACACTTTTAAATGATTGTGCTTTTTTAAATGCAGTCCCTGTTTTACCTAGTCTGCTGAAAAAGCTACCTACAAATGTCTCAGTTTGCTTCTCCTCCATACAAGCTTCAAATTTCCGATTTTGTTCCATTCTCTTCTTGTCCGTTCCAACATTAGAAGTCACTCAACAAGAGGAAGAGGCTTTTGGTGGTGAGAGGATGTGGCTCAGACACTTTGAACATGGATGCCCTTCCTCTCCACCAGCATCTTCTCTTCCCTGGGGTGAATTCCTTCCTACTTCTCCATTTGTGAAAGGGTAAAACAGATGAGTAATGCTACTAAGGAGACTGTAAAATGTGGATTTAGTAACCACAAAGTGCTCAGATGACCCAGCCAATTAAAACCAACCAGTCAGAAGTCAGCTATACCATAATAACCTGCCCAAGGACTGTATATCCCATTTCTCCCAGAAGTGTTGCCTGCAAAAGTCCAGTCTTCTTTCACAGTACTTTTCAACTTTCTTACCATGTAATTTGCATAGGTGATAAAATGCCAGTTATGGAGGAAGGCAGACTGGAAACAAGCTCTATTTTTAGGAAATAAATAAACATCAAGACCTTGCAACCTTTTTATGTTAAATCACTACCTGAACCGACAGCATTTCATCGAAGCAGAACAGTGGGATTTGTACTGTTGGGAACAAAAAGAAAACAAAGTTATACAGTCCACTCATACTGTTGCCCATCAGTGCTGTGTTCATATAAATAACAATGACTGTCAAATATTTTTCCTGCTTTAGGCTTCTTCTGGCAAATAACAATAATAATAGCTTCTCAAATCAGAAGTAAAAAAAAGCACATCTAGACATATCATTATTTTGATGGTCTACTTCCCTGTAATCCAGGACCACAGGATTGCAAATGAAAGAGCGTAAGGCATTAATTCAATACAAAAATAAAACCACCCTGTTAAAAAAAAATTAAAAAACAATTTTATTATTTTTTAAGCCTTTTGGAAGTTGCTTTGCACAGCAGCAGAATGGAACCTAGATTTGAGAGTTTATCTTCCCATATCTTGCCAGGCAACAATGATTTCCAGCCTGTGTGATCTTTCTTTGACATAATAAGAAAATAAGTTCATGGATTCTTTACCATTTGAGACAAGAAAAGTCAACTCCAAAATTCATCAAAATCTATTCCACACTTAGTTCCTATTTCTCTGGGTAGGATGCTAATTTTTCCCTACTGGTAAGGAGCTGCACCTCATGCAATAAAAAAAAAAAAAAAAAAAAAAAAGCATCCTTAATAAAGGTCATTCTACGTATATTGTCTATAATTTCCTTTCTAAATTTCCCCAGTGTTTTAATCTTATCACACTAGGTAGGAAGTAACTTAGTGACTCATACTGCACACACCCCAAGAAGGAAGATAAACATTTGAAGGTCTGCTATGTCAATACCTTTTACATCAAAAAATGACCAATTCTCCTGTTCCATTTCCACAATTTTTTTGCTTTCTGTAATTTACTTCTTAAGTTGTTCATTATCAGCTTTACTTGGTGTTCTTTTGATCTCTTACCACAGTTTGTTCTTTAGCTTCTCATTAGCTGCTTTTTAAAACACAGGCAATAACCACTACAAGCCATTATGATCCCAACTGCCTTTCCCTCTTCTTGCTAGGGATATTTCCATTTTAATAACATCTTTACCAAGTGGTAAGTACTAGCTGAAGTTTATATGTGTTTGTACATAATTTCAAGGTGGGGAGGAGAGGAAAAAAAAAGTCTGCTCAGTCACCAACTATCTGCTGGAAACACACACCTCTTCCTAAAGGAACTTAACTGACCCAAACATAGTCCATGCAAATGCCAAACACAGAAAAGGAGAAACACCAAACCAGTAAAGCACAAAGCCTAAAGGTCATTTTTCTCAACAAAGATGCTCACACTATTGCTTTTAGTGTCAAAGCTAATCAAAGAGAAAAGCCAAATAGAAACAAGAAAGCACAAGCTTCCCTGTCCTGAACTGAGGTGATTATAGAAATGCTAATGTCCATCCTCTGCTTTAGCTAGATGGAAGCCCCTCTACTCTGCTCTCATGTGACTCCACCTGGAATGCTGCAGCCAATTCTGGGCTCCCCAGCACAGGAAGGACATCAACCTGTCATAGTGAGTGCAGAGGAGGCCACCAAGTTGATTAGAGCACCACTCCTATGAGGAAAGGCTGAGATAATTGGGATTTTTCAGCCTGGAGAACAGAAGGCTTCATGGTGACATGAAGGCAGCCATCCAGTACCTAAAGGGCACCTACAAGAAGGCTGGAGAGGGACTTTTCACAATGACATATAGTGACAGGACAAGGGAAATAGCTTCAAACTGAAAGAGGGCAGGTTCAGATTAGCTATTAGGAAGAAATTCTTTACTGTCAGGGTGGTGAGGTACTGGAACAGGTTGCCCAAAGCACACAACCAGTACCTGGAAATGTTGAAGATCAAGTTGAATAGAGCTCTGAGCAATCTGGTTTAGTGAAAGGTGTCCCTGTCCATGCCAGGGGAATGTGAACTAGACGACCTTTAAGCTGAGCCATTCTATGACTCCATGAATACTCAGGGCCTATTTCATTGCTTCTCCAGTGACTACTGCCCAGTCTAAAATGCTGGGAATAGAATCTCTGATAGCCATTGTGTCGTTTATTTAACAAGGTATTGTGTTGTCTTAAGAACTTGGTTGGGGTAGGGGGGCTAAAGGAGAGCAGGAGGCGTAGATAAAAGGGGGTTGGGGTTTATTTGTTTTTTCTGGGTTTTTTTCCCTCTCCACTATTATGGGAAAAAAATTATAATTTAGGCATCATTTGTTAAAATTGCTCCAAATTACTTCCACACTAGCTGTATTATGCTAGCTCTTTTTTATTTTGGGGCAGTTGAGATTACATCCTGAAGGTATTTTTCTGTATCTTCAGCAATGCTTCTCCTATTACTGTAGCAGCATCTAAAGGCACATTTTCATTATGCTGACACCTTAAAGAAAAAATAGGTGCCAATCCTGTCTGCCCTGTGAATTTGTTCCCTAGAAAGACACGAGCACAAAGAACAGCATGGACTCTTGCTGGTTGTATCCAGCAATTGATACAAGATGCTTAATCCAGGGACATTTTTAGATTGGGTAGGAGTTACCTGAAAGATGGCTAGGCAAGGAATGGCGAAGGAGACGATCAGCAGTTCATTTGGTACAAAGATTGTGGATCAGCAGATAGGTAAGAATGGAGACTGTAGACAGAAAGCTCAAGCTGTTTCGCCATGGCTCGTAAGCAGGAGGAGATCAGACCGGGAAAAACCAGTTTTATGGGAATCTTTGTTGTCATAGGCAATTTTCCACTGCTCAGTTGAAGGCACAGTAATAAATAACAGCTGTAGATGATATGATGCCTCCATCTTCTGATTACATTGAAAGTAGGGAGAATATAGCAGGAAAAATCAGATGCTGATTTGGCTTTGCATATGATACTGGCCTTTGTCAGAGGCAAAGTATAGGCATAGCTGAATTTCTGGGTTTTACTTTCCTATCCAAGGAAAAAAGTAGCCTGAAGACATATCTCTTCAATATCTTATTTTCTTGGTTTTCCTTTTTTTTCTCTTTTTCTCCTCCCTTACTAAAGCAAAAAATAGCATAGGGCAGGGAGAAGTGTTGCATTTGAGATTCCTCGAAAACTAAATTTGCTGAGAGAGCTTGTTTGAAAATATAAGCTGGAAGATTTACACCAGATAAGAGAATATGAAACCTTCCAGTAGAAAAGCAATCTCACATGCAAAAAATTAAACAGGTTAAAAAGTAGTTTGTCATTGTCTGCCAATGAAGCTATGCTTATTTCCTCCTACTCCTGTCTTCAAAGTGTGAGATGAAACCATGATGGGATATTTCACTTTGAATATGTTTCTTTCTGTCACTAAGCTTTAAAATCACGTTCAGAAGTTAAAGGAAAGTTAGGATTTTCCTTACAGAAAGAGACAATCTCCTTTCAAAAAGTTTTTTGAATATTTTTGAAATCCAAGCTTGCATCCTAGAGTTAACATTTCCCATGTGCTAGATAAATAAGATCATCCTAAATTAAAGAACTTTGCATGTTCTTTGAAGCATTCTAGTGGTACATATCAGGAAGACTAAAACATGTAATTGAATCCTTTACCTTAAATTGGAATTTTGAATTTTACATCTGGTTTATGTAGAAAATAGAATAACATTGTTTACAACTACATCTACTCGAAAAAAAATCAAGTGTTTATAAAGATAACAAAAGTTATTTTCTCAAAATAATATCCTGTATGAGCCCCTATAGAATTTACTCACAATATCCTTTCAGATACTCCTGTACTAATGTGTACCTTCAGTAAATTACAGTAGTCCAACAATGCTCAGCATGCTGGAGACAGAATGCCAAGTCTAGCATATCCCAGCTTCATCCACAATGACAAGGATTTTTCCACTTCAAAATTACATTCTTCCTTCATGACTTTTCTTGTTCAAACCTCTAAACTAATTTTTACTTAATGTTTTGGTAACAAGTGTTTTCCAAATGCTTTGGAAAAACTATTAAAGTTTTCTGTATGTAAAATTATCTTAACTTAGAAAACCTTTTCTTACTACTTACAATTTGTAGAAGGAATACACAAATTTTAAATATCATCTTTGAAATTTTCCATTTCTAGTGAAAGAGATCATGCTAAGGAAAAAAAATAGTTCAATAATTACAACTTTTTTTTTCTTAAAAATAAAAAACCCCAAGCAGTTACTAATTTTTACCTTAAACTCATCTAATTCCAACATATGCGTATTTCCTACCTGCAGGACTTGTTAAAATTTTGAAAAGCTGTCAACACTCAAGAATGAAAACAATCCTAAAACACTGTTAAAACCACAGAATCTATCAACTACAAACCTCTCCTTAAAAATATCTTTTGAAGTGACATCAGAGTTCATTGACAGGCAACTTAAGCGAAAAGGACCTTTATCAAAATGGTAATTATTTGTAAGTAGCAGAACAGTTCTGAAGCCTGCAATTATTGTATATTTCAACATGTGCATAAACCTAAGTATAACAAGCATTTAGGAAGCAGAATTTCTATTATTCATTGCTTGAATCAACTGATTTATGATATAAGAGTTTCCTAGTCTTCACTCTAATGGAAGACATAAGGTATGTTTAAATCTTATTTTACAAAAGCATAATTCCTCTTTCCTAGAACAACTCAGATAACTTATTCACTCAAGCAGAAACTCTGATTTATTTTTTTATTTAGACTTTGGATTGCGTATGTTCTACCCCTCTTGGCCAGAAAACACTATAGCTGGGTCTCTCAGACAAAGACTGCTCATGCTTGAAAGTCACAACCTACACATTTGCTCTTGAATACTTCAGGAAGTTCAGGGAGAATGAACATCCTTCACGCTGCTGGGTTTTCTTAGGCATCACATAACAGCTAAAGCAAGTGACATGAAGATTTTTTATTTAATAAATAGTCATCTTGCTTTTGTTGCAAAGATTAATGAAAAAATAAACCAAAAAGCTACCTGGGAAGTCCTGACAATGTTCCATCATCATGCAGATTTCATTAGGTTGCTATACATACAACAATCCTTGATGACTTTTCACTGTGTCTTTTCTATGCCTCTAAAATGATTGATACAAAAATCCTCACTTTGTTCAGTTCAAATCTTGGCTGCATGACTGAAAGAAAATGTTTTTAACAAAGGAAGCAGACACATTGCCTTTCTGTTCAACTCACTGAAATTTTGTGCCAGTATCATTTGTACTAAACAGTTTTAAGAAACAGTAAAGCAACTCCAAAGCCATCAAAACTAGCATTTACATCCCTTTCCCTCACCTGCTAATTGAGTATTATTCAAGCCTCCAAAAAACCAAGTGTTGTGTCACAAAGCAGTAGTTGCTAAGCATTATGCTGTAGAAAAGAGTTTCTATTTCCTGCATTTTAACCAAAGCATTCAGTTGTCCATCTAAAACGATCTCTAAGCAGAAGAAAGTTGACTATGAACCACATCTCTCGAGTACAAATCCTTCAGGAACAACTGACAGACTAAAATATATGAATGGAAATGGATGGAGCAGCACTGAGAGGAGTCTGATGTGATTCCACAGATATTTTCTAAAACTCTAAAAGCTAACATCTGAAGAACACTACATAAAAGAGTCAAGACATAAAATCCCATTAGATTAGATATACTCCAGAAAAATCCTGCACTGCTTTTATCTTTTATCCTAGCTATATAGAATCACAGCATAGAACCACAGAATCACATTGAGGCACTACCCTTTCAGCTTTGAAAAAAGACCAGACTACAGTATTTGTACCTAGATAGGTTTATTGAAAGATTAATGGAAGATCTCTGCAAGCAACACCATCATTACACTGATTTCTCCAATGGTGAACAAGTTTTAAGGTCAGACGATTGGTGTGCCCTCAGGGACACCAGATTGACAGTTCCTTTCTTCTGTGCTCTTCCTAGATGCCATGCAGTCCCACAGACCTGTCAATAAGCACATGCCAAAACGGCACATGTTCCCACTTTGAAAACCCTCTCATGTTGTCTGAGCTCATATTCAGACTCATATTCATCAGTCACATCTGAAGGGCTGTTGGGAGTCCAATAGGGCCCATAATAAATCAAAATTAGAAGAAATGTTGAAATCCAGTTGACCGCAAAACACTTAAACCCACTGATGGCTCCATTCACAGGCAACCATTAACTGTTGTCTGGCACTGGGCCAGTTTACATTTACAACTTGCTTAGGGTCACTAACTTACCATTTTTGGGGGTTCATACTTCCTTAACATAAATAGTCCATGACTATGCTACTCATGACCTCCTATGTATGTGTCTAGAGATGACTGAAAAACAGACACACATCACAGTTGTGTCTGACAGATCTCTTTAGAAAGGACCTCTCAGCCCATTGCAAGGCTCTCTATTTCAAACTGCCCTTGAGACTAGAAAAGAGGCTGAAATACTTTGCAGCTTGTTTGTACTTCAGTGCTATCTGCTCCCAGATTCTTATCTTTTTACTTATGTTCGGCTTCATCTGTTGACTTCAACTCCTTGCTCAGTACCTTGAAGTTTAACAGTAGTAAATAATATAACATCTTGCAGTCATTTTACAGAAAACAAGTTCAAAAAGTTTGAGAAAAATCGATAGAAATTAAAAAGCAGCTTGTTTCTTGCTTTGGTTGTCTTGTTTTGACAGCACTTCCAGCATTTGCAGGTTTAATTTCTCTTTTGAGCTAGAGGCATGAAGCAAAATGCCAAAGAAAAATATTTTGTCCAGACTCAGCTAGTAATTTTGAAGTAATTACAGTGCTGAATGTTCAGCCTGAAGTTTTTCAGGTAATTAGAGGTTTAAGGTTAGCTGTCTTTTGTTAGTAAGTATTTCAATTCCAATTCATCTCTATTAAAACAACCCCCAAACCACACAGAGAACAATAGTCCCTGGGTCAGAGTAAACAGATTTTTTTCATATAGCCTAGTACTCCTATAGCTTTTCTAGAAATCTAGGTAAATAAACTAAACTAGTTATTCTGAGCTACAGAATAGCTCCGTATGATAAGGCATGACATTAAAATATTTGAGACCAAAGAAATCAGTTATTCTATTTATTTATTTTATAGTGTGTCATCAGCACCAGAAAGGCAGCCACTGTTCATCTTATCAGCTGCTTCTACTTTAACGACTGGCCTACAATGGCCATGGTTAATTTGGTTCTGATGTGCTACAGCCCAAGGCTGCACCACATTGCTGTCAACCAGCAGCCAGGTCTGCACCCCCTTCTAGCCTGAGGTCACAGACACAAGTGCCCAGAGAGAGCAGCCCCCGGAGAACCTGGCAGCCTTTCCACATAGAGCGGAAATCCCAGTGCCCCATTTCAGATGTGGTTTCAAACGCAATGGTATCAAACCCACTGATACCACAGAGTGCACATTCCATGAATCTAGGTACAAAGACCTGGCCAATTTCTTCCTTAAACATCCTTTCTAAAGCTCTGAACCTGTGCACTCACTTTGCTTGCTAGCAAGCCAATATTAATATCATTCCAGAGTGAGATCAATGACACAAACAGAACTTTAACTCCTGGTCTCCATGCTGATACTTTCATTTTCCATGCATATAGTAAGAATCCTATACTGGTATGCATACAGATATAAATAACCTTCCACATACTCAAACTTTAGCAGTGTTGTAGTGCAGAGCAACTACATTAGAATATGTGCAGATCAGCATAGCACAAGGAGAAAGAGTTTTTTCCTTTTATACAATACCATTTATATAGCCAAAGTCTCTTGCTGAACCAAAATTAGGAACTTGGGTAGCTTTGAGCTCTTTCAAATAAATATTTTGAGTGACACTGAAATAAAGATTTTCAACTACACATGTTTTGTGGGTCTTGAAAAGTAACAGTTATATATTTCAAATATTTCAATTATTATGGACTTAAAACGAACCAGCTAAGCAGAAACAAACTTTCACACTGCTTCAGGTTACTTAAATGTACTCTTCCACCTTCTAAAAGGACTGTTAAAAACTTCAGCTAAACCTAAATAAGAACAATGTCAAAAAGTGTATGGTTGATATATACCAACTTGTCCTGGGTTGACGGTGCCTCTGTATCCCAGATCGTGAGATTGTTGTGTCTGGCGGCGGCAGCCTTTCCCCGCAGCACTTCCCCCCCTTTTGCTTCCCCCCCCCCCGGCCCGGCGGGCTTTTCCGCTGCTGCTGCGGCTGCTGCTCCGGCTCTCTGCCTGCTGTCACTGGCTTCGCTGCTTCGCTGCTTCGCTTGCTTGCTACCTCCATCCTCTTTCCTCTCTGTCCCCTGTCCCTCAAGACCTGAACCAACTCCGGATCTGGTGGCTGGGAACCTGAGACCGGCTGCCTGGAACGTGAGTCTGCAGGAAGAAGCTCGGCG